>OVBA01007931.1:0-13504 GCA_900406435.1 Lepidium aucheri | reverse complement strand
GGAGTCAGATATCAAAACTGAGCTAATTGCTTTTCTGAAAGAAAACAAAAAAACATTTGCATGGGCTAAAAGTATCAAAGTTACCTCGCATGAGTTAAAAGTTAATCCAAAGTACAAACCAGTCAAGCAAAAACGAAGAAAGCTCGGCCCAAAAAAAGCAGATACAGTTAAGGAAGAAGTGCAACGAATACTGAAAAATGGGTCAATTAAGGAAGTAAAATATCCGGACTGGTTAGCTAACCCAGTAGTAGTTAAGAAGAAAACTGGCAATTGGAGAATGTGCGTGGACTTCACAGATCTAAATGAGGCCTGCCCAAAGGATAGTTATCCCCTACCTCATATAGACCAAATCGTAGAAGCAACCGCAGGTCATAAAGTGATGTCGTTTATGGATGCATTCTCGGGGTATAACCAAATATTCATGCACCCCGACGACCAAAAGGAATATATTGTTACAAGGTAATGCCTTTCGGATTGAAAAATGCGGGAGCAACTTATCAACGACTGGAAAACAGAATGTTCGCTGAACAAATAGGAAAGACCATGGAAGTCTACATCGACGATATGCTCGTGAAAAGTATGGTCTCAAAGGACCATGTTAAGCAACTCCGAAAGTGTTTCGAAACCTTAAACCAATATAATATGAAGCTTAACCCGTCGAAGTGCTCCTTCGGGGTCACTTCGGGAGAATTCCTCGGATACCTCGTCACAAAAAGAGGTATCGAAGCGAATCCTAAGCAAATAGTAGCTCTACTAAGCCTTACTACACCAAAAACGCCAAAAGATGTTCAGCACTTAACTAGAAGAATTACGGCACTAAACAGATTCATCTCGAGGTTAACCGATAAGTGTCTGCCTTTCTACAAATTGCTAAAAGGAAAGCAAGTAAAAGGAAAAGTGCAATTCGAATGGAACAAGGAATGCCAGAACACCCTTTGCGAGCTGAAAAAATACCTTGCTGAACCACCCATCCTGGCAAAGCCAGTGACCGGAGAACCACTATATCTTTACATTGCGGTCTCGGACTCGACCGTTAGCGGTGTGATTGTCCGAGCCAATGGGAATGAGCAAAAACCAATTTACTATGTAAGCGCGATGCTCGTTGGAGTAGAGTTAAGATACCCAATCGAAGAGAAGTTAGCACTAGCAGTCGTCACTTCGGCGAGAAAGCTTCGACCCTACTTCCAATCTCATCCGATAATAGTAATGACTTCCCAGCCTCTTAGGACAATTTTGCACAATCCCAGAAAATCAGGGAGACTCGTAAAATGGGCCATAGAACTCAGTGAATACGACATTGAGTATCGAATTCGGACGAGTATAAAATCTCAAGTTTTGGCTGACTTTGTTGTAGAACTAGTTCGAAACAATGAGATTGAGCTAGCCCCAAGCAAAAGATGGGAACTACACGTCGACGGAGCATCATCAAAACAAGGAGCAGGAGTCGGTATATGATTAGTATCCCCAACCGGTGAAGTTATCGAGCAATCCTTTTGTCTATGCTTTGATGCATCAAACAACGTTACGGAGTACAAGGCATTAGTAGTAGGTTTAAGATTAGCCGTGAGCCTCAAGGTAAAAGAACTGGCAGCTTACACAGATTCACAGCTTATCTCTAGTCAGGTAAAAGGATAATATGAAGCAAAAGATCAAAGGATGAACCGTACAAAGAACTCGTAAACGAACTAGTCGAGCACTTTGATACCTTTGAGCTCAATAAAATCTCGAGAGGAGACAATATTGCGGCAGGCGGCCTTGCAGCTCTAGCCGCAACTTCTGATCTAGAAACCAAAAGGATAATACCCGTCAAGCATATTAAAAGACCAAGTATCGATCAAAAAGTGCCAGAAATGCCAGAGACACGCACCAATGATCAATCAACCAGCAGAACTTTTTAGCTCGACGACAATCACGTACCTGTTCATGAGGTGGTCAATGGACATAGTAGGGCCATTAAAACCATCAGGACCTCGGCCAGTCTGTTTCCTTCTCGTCCTAACAGACAATTTCTCTAAATGGGTAGAAGCAGAGGCATATACGAACATAACAGGAACCCAAGTATCAAAATTTTTATGGAAAAATATAGTGTGCCGCCACGGACTCTCAATCGAGATAATAACCGATAATGGGACGAACTTAACTTCGAAATCCGTCAAAGAATTTTGCGAGAAATAGAAGATAAAACTGTCGACTTTGACCCCGCGTTACCCACAGGGGAATGGGCATGCTGAGGCAACGAACAAAACGATTTTAAGTATTCTCAAAAAACACCTTGCATCAAAAAAATCGGTCTGGTATGCCGAGCTTAACGGCGTACTCTAAACGTACCAAACATCACCAAAGCGAGCTACCGGAGAAACCCCGTTTTGATTACTATACAGAGTATAGGCAATGGTGTCAGCCGTAACCTCGATCCTGAGCTTAAGAAGGACCAAGGCCCCAAAAGCAGAACACGAAAATAACGAGATGCTCGAACACATGGTAGACTTCGTTGAAGAAAGAAGAGATCAAGCTAACATAAGAATGCAAAACTAAAAAAATGTAATATCGAAGTTCTATAATTCAAAAGTAAACTTGAGAAGGTTAAAAACAGGCGATTTAGTACTAAGAAAAGTTTTCGAAAATACACACGAGGTGAATGCTGGAAAACGGGGAGCTACTTGGGAAGGCCCTTACCAGGTAGAAGACGAAGTTACACCTGAGGTATATAAGATAAAAAATGTCGACTCAGGAAACGTAGAATCAAGGCCATGGAATGCGATGAACCTTAAAAAGTTTTATCTCTAAGAAAAAGTGAGAGTAAAAATAAGATGAACTACGTAAGGCTTTATCCTCTTGATGAGGTACGTAGGCAGCTTGTTAATCTAAGCGCAGCCCAAAAAAAAAGAGTAAAATGGTAAATACGAATTAAGCGAAAAACGATTAACAACACAATTACTACCAAATAATAATGAAAGAGTTTAAGTAACTACAAAAGGAGGTTTTGACCCGATGCATAAATAAAGCAAAAATTACAAACAAAGTTAGAGTCAAGAAAGAAAAAAAAGAGCAAGATATATCAAAATTATGCATCTTTCTCTAGCTCGTAGTCCGAAACTTCCTTGTACTCAGCTTTTCCCTCCTTGCGCAGCTCAAGGCAGTCACTAATCTCCTTCTCAAGATCAAGAGTATTACTCCGAATCCTGGATAGCAAGGCTAAGTTGCCAAGGGCCTCACGGGCTTTCAGCTTCCCCTCGACTTGTTTTTTCTTCCTGCTCCATTTCTCAGCGAAAGCAACCTTGACATGTTGCAAAGAGGAAGCAACTTTAGACTTCTCGAGCTTTACGGCCTCAAGCTCCGAAGCTAACCTCTCAACGGCGACCTAAGAAGCCTCATATTTCTCTTGAAACTCAACCCGCGCCTTTGCTTCTTGATTGAACCTCCATTGTAGATCGTGGTTGAGCATTTCAGCCGATTCAGCTCGAAGAAGAGCTTTGGAGTTCAGCCCTTCGGCGTCCTCCTGCTCGTCGAATCAGGCAACTAGTTCATCATGAGCAGCTTGTAGACTCTGCATTTCCTCTTCATGCTTAGCGACAATTTCCCTTGTGCGCTTCTCGATGGAATCGATGTATTTGTTCTGCATCATAACTCCCTAAACGTAACAAAAGTGAAAAGTTAATTGAGAAGAAACGGATGAATGTAACAAAGGAAAATCTCAGTTAATACGTACCTTAACGTTGGTGTCGGTCATAACCTTATACTCCGCGCCAAATATCATCTCCTCTACCGGAGTAATGTGCATCTTCGGAGTCCTGAACTTCAGCAGGACAGCTAGGGGGTCCTAAGGTGGCCGACTGTTGGTCTTCGCAGCCCCCGACGGGGCACCTATACTTGGAAATAAGGTCTCATTCCCATCCTCTGGCATTGCGCGAGAAGTAACTGTGGTCGCCTCTGCAGAACTAAGTGTGAGAAGGAGAAGGGCCAAAACCTGGGTCGAAGCCGCGGAGGTAACCGCCGAAGGAGCCACTTTATCATTGGCCGCCGGTGATGGCATAGAGAACGGAGGAATCACTTCTCCCTCTGTTCCGCCTCCATCAACCTCCATACGCTCAGAGGTGGGCGTGGAGTGGTCTTGAGGCAGACGGTTCCTTCTCAAATGGAACAAACGCCTCATCCATATGAGTATCTGACACCGCATCTTTGGAAATTGGAGGAAGTGCCAAGGGAGCGGACGGAATACCCGAAGAGGGAATTAAATCCTCCATTGTTACCTCAGCAGCGAGGTCCCTTGATAAGCGGGTTAGGAGCGAGATCGGCATGCTTCCTGAAGCTCGTTTTGATCTCACTTTTCTTTTACGTTGCGAGCAACTGCGTTCAAGCAAGGAAGTTCCCGTAACTGAAAACACCAGTCCATTAAAAAGCACAAAATTAATAACAACAAAGAAAATAAAAAATAAGAATCGATCAAAGCGTAAGTATTCAAAGATAGTTTATCCTTACCAGTGCGAGGAGACCAAAGAGCTAAGTCGAGCCTCTCCCTAGAAAACGCTGTCCAAGCCGCGCCTCCTCCCTTAAGCAGAGCAGCAAACTCGACGAGCTTAGGAGACGATGGAAAGCTAAAACTACCCGCAAGCACAAAAACAAGGCAATTAGAACCAAATATTAATATATTATTAAAAAAAGGAGGTAATCCGTGACTCCGGGGTGCATACAAGGCTCGCGTGCCCACGAGGTTTGAATACGCTCCACTAGAAAATCGCCAATACTCGAAGCGCAGATCTTGAAGAAGAAATACTGGTCTGGTCTCTTCGTGTCTTTGTTAGGAAGGTCGTCCACGACCTTCCGATCCTTCCGAGGCGATAAGTAGTACGTACCCCAACCCCTCGGGTTCTTCTTGATACTACAAAGGAGCCTTAGATCCTCACCACACATGGGGTGTCCGGCCTTGACAGCTTGGGTAAATATAGCTAGTGTCGTCCTAATGACAGAAGGGCACATTTGGGAGAAGCAGAGCCCCACGGCGTCTAACCACGCTAGTAGTTCGGCCGGAATTGGAAAACGGAGTCCACATTCTGTCAAGTAGAGCGCGTACGCGCAAAGGTAGTCCGGTGGAAGTAACTCCGGTGACGACCCCAACCTCGGAAACAGAGTTATCACCTCCTCTGGAAAGTTGTACTTCTCCCCGAATTTAGTGAGGAGATTTCGAGTAAATACCGATCGGGGATGAGGACCAAACCGCTCCTCGCCTTGCGGAGGAGTGTTGCGATAAACCTCCTCCTATACAAAATATTCCACCGCGTCAAGGGGATCTTCCTCAGAATTTGAAGAAGAGACCCGACGGACCGATGACGAGTTCGACTTCCGTTGACGTTTTCTTTGCCGCCGTAAGGGCAGTGTCGCACCTTCACTAATGGTATCTTCAGACGTAACGCGAGAAATGGAAGACATTTCGCAGAAGGGATTTTTTTAAAAAAATAGTAGCAGAGAATGCGTTGAAAGGAACAGTGGAGAAGAAAGTATGAAAACTTAGAAGCAAAGAAAATTTTTTCGAGTACTTGATTTGAGGAATTAGCAATACCACGAGAGAATTCTAAGGCTAAAATGAAGAACGGAGAAGATGAGGAGTGGAGGCGTGTCGATTAACACTAAAAACTCACTCCTCGAGAATCACCTCGGCGTGCTAGCTCAAGCTATGCGATGACTGCCACGTGTCATCATCCGACGGTCCAGAAAAACCAGGAAGGGGAAGCGTCCCATCGTAATAATACCAGTCTTCGGGAACGACCAAAGCGTGTCTACGCAAACATACACGATGATTGCTACGTAAACAAATCTATCGGTGCAGAGAAAGCGCGTGTTAAACTCAACGGTCGCACACTCAAAATCGATGATCATCAAACCAAAAAACACATGGACTCGTTTAGGCCCGTTCGGCCAATAATAACAGAAGAGAACAAAAGCCCAATAATTATAGGCCCATAAGATAAAAACCACAGGGATATTAAACTTTGATTACTGGACTGATCACCCGGTAGTAAATCCACAAAAGCCCGATTAAAAACAATAAGGAATCGCACAAAACAAAATTCAACTAAAACTTTAATAAAAATTCAAAGCCCGAGCTACCGTTGTCTTGAATCCAACAAGTAGCCCGACAAATAAAAAACAACAAACGGCGACGACCTATTCGTCGTTTTACTACAAAAAAATATGATGCTTAAATAAGAATAACAATAACAACAAAAGAAACGAGAATTAGTCAATTCGCCGGGTTGTATCGATGGGATCAGCCTGGAGAGTATCAGAGTCCATTAAATCTTCTGGACCACATCCTTCCAAAGCGTTGGTGCCATTCAAGTCAGAAACCACAGACATTCCAAGGTCGAGCTCCAAGTCCAGCTGCTTGTTTTTCAAACGAGTCTCTTCGTTATCGAAGTTTAAGTTACCTCTTTTAATCGAGCCAATGAGGTCGAGACGAGCATATATGTCAGCTACTTTGACCTCTAGCTCGCCCTCTAAGCTCCGTTTATAAGGCCAAGCCTTTAAGAGAGCATAACATTCTCAAAATTTCGCAGTTAGCTCTTTCGTGGAAGCCTCAACTGCTGCCCCGATGGCGGTCTCTCGCGCCTCGCGTTCTTGCTATAACGTCTCTTCAAGTTCGGCGATTTTATCACTCAACAAAGACAACTCGGAATGTAATTTTTGAATCTCTGCCAGGTTTTTCGCCTCGCGATCGTGAGCAAAACTTAGCATGTTGGTCAATTTGTCAACTGTTTTGCTTGCTTCCTTCGACGCCGGATCTGGGAGTTTGGCCTCATAGCCTTCCACACATTTATTCAACGCTCCGACGGCCTGCGGTAAACGTAAGTTATACCGGGAAAACAAAATTGTAGCTATGAAATGGCAGGTATAGAGAACCCAAACTTACATAACCAAAAGTTTCTAGAGCCTCTGTATAGTTGAACTTCTCGGACATGTCTCTCAACGCGGGCATAACGCACCCCTGGGGTTTGAAATATCTTAGAATAATAGCCATACCGTGCCGATCTTCTACAATAGGACAGTCCCTATCATGCGTAAAACTCCATTGGAACTTGAGCTTGGAGGATGACGAACTGCGACGATGCCAATGCGTCGAAACCCTAGAGTCAGTGTCCCTGGGGGCTTCAGGATCACCAGTGTCTTCATCCTCACGTACGTCACTCGACGTGCGAGCCTGCTTCAGGGAAGATTCTACAGAACCGGATCTTTTCTCCACAGTCTCCGTTTGATCAGGATGAGGCTGAGGCAGAGGCGGAAGTTCGCTTTTGTCGACCGAGACCGAACGTTTTTAAACAAGAGATCATGGTCGGGAGATGCCGCGGTAGGCGGACGAATCCCAACCTTGGAGTTTCCTTAAATATTATAAAAATTAAAAGTAAATAGAATTGCTCGCTCTTATAAATCGCATAATAAAGATGTGAGAATAAGAACGTACTTGGAGATTTTGAACTTCGAGATCGATCTGCTGCTGAAGAGCTATTTTCACCCATAGTTACTCGCTAACTCAGCCAATAAACCTCGATTTTTTACCGTGCTTGGTAATATGCTCGTCGAGTGACCCTATATATAGGCAATTAGGGAAATGCATCGAGACGAGAGAATATTCCGTAAAGTTAATGAACTAAATAAAATCAAGTCACCTTATTGACGCTAGTTTCGAAATTCAAAAGTAGAAACTAAAGGATATAGGCTTCGAGAATCTAACTTATAAATTCGGTGCAACTGCCGAACTATATGAGCTGAGGGGTTATTGTTGGTACATGACCCATTTCATGGCCCATTTTCACCACCTTTCGGCTTAGGCCCAATTCCAGCCACAACTCGAAGAGAGCCCTTCGGCCCACAGCTAAGGAGCTGCGTATTTGGAGTAAATACAGGAAGTTGGAGCTACAAAGAATGAGTCTCCGAGCTCCGAGAATTGCACCGAAAGAAGAGCAGGCGGGTGGCCGAAGTCAAATTAAGAAAGAACGGAAAAATAGTGGAAAGTAGTTGAAACTTAGGTCTATAAATAGAGAGTTAGAATAAGAATGTGACAATCAATTGTAATCTGAAAAATACGAGAATTGAAAGTCTTGTACTACAAAAAGATTAATATAATTGTTTCTTCTTCTTTAGTTTTGCTTTTATCTTTGATACTCAAATCTCTATTTGCTTTAGCCCCAGAATTGAGACCAATCTCTAGCATCAACAGGCGTCATCCAAGCTATCAAAAGGACGCAGGAACATTTCAGCTCGGAAGCTCGATTTTGGCCATAGGCCCATTTTTAATGCACAAATGGCTACTTCGTTGGTTATATTCACGCTTAAAGCTCTTACTTCCTTGAAGCGGCTCAGATAATCCCGCAATGGCTCGTTTTGCTGTTGTACTGTTGCAAACAGATTATCTGCTGAGGTTCTTTTCTGGATAAACATTGAAAAGTGCTTAAAGAACCCTTCAGCCAATTGCTCAAAATTATCTATCGTATTTGGTTTTAGAGATGAGAACCAATCGAGAGCTGATCCAGCGAGGTTCTCGGAGAATAGCCGACACAAACCAACATCTCACTCTTCGTTATCAAAATGTGTTTTCATCGCCGCCAGGCAGAATATCTTTAAATGAGCGACTGGGTCTGCATTCCCTTCGAACATTGGAACTTTAACTTTTCCGACGTCTAACGATTGTGCTCATTATTCGATTTGTAAACGGTGTCTGTCGCGTTAATTCTATTACGCGCTGGAAATCGGGCGCTACGGTTGTTGCGCGATGGATGTGCGATCTCATCTGAGCATGCTCAGTTCGCTAATTTGCGATCATTGCGCGCATCTCCTGTATTTTTCTTTCGAATAAATCGCTATTCTCTGCATTAATATTCAAGGGAGGTGAAATCTCATCCTCATTTGTTTGATTGTTGTTCTCATTATGTTGATTAACGTTCACAGCTATATTCCCCTGACTTGATTTCCGCGGTTGGGTGGTAACTGCGGAATCGACGCCTGTAACTCGTCAAAACGCTGCTGCTGATGATCTAACTTCGCTAGGATCTGTGCAGTCCGCTGATTATTTTGTTCAAGAAAGTCGGCCATTAATTGCTTTAAATCGTTTAGAGCTTGTCTGCGCTGAGATGCGGTGCTTTGAGCAGCTGGCCTTGAAGACAATTCAGAGTTTAACGGCAGTTGAATTTGCTGTGGATATCTCTTCATTATCATTGGCTATTCGCTCGATTATCTGCGATTGTTTCATCATTCTGCTAGCTCGGATTCTCTCGGATCTAACACTTCTGCCCCACGGTGGGCACCAATTTGTTGATGCTAGAAATCGGTTTTTATTTAAGGGCTAGAACAGATAGAGATTTAAGTAGATCAAAGATAAAACAAAACTAGAGAAAAAGGAACAATTATATTGATCTTATTGGAATACAAGATTTTCGACACTCCATTCTGACATCAAGAAGCATCTGATCCCATCATCAGTTTGTATCTTCTGGAAGACGAACTGCTATTATTTCTCTCTATGGCCTGTGAGCTCTTTCAAATCTTTGTCAACTCCAACAACAATGTTACCCAATGATTCAACTTCATCAATCAACTTCATCAATCAACGTCTCATCAATCCATTTAAAAACATGCTTATCATCTAATAACTAAAAGAGAAAAATGCTTCAACCAGGGAATACAGCATAAAATAAGCATTTACCTTGTTTAATACAGCATGAACACACCGATAGTAGCGATGATACGAACTGTTTTCAGGAGAACCCCTAAACATCTAGAGGAGGAAGTTAAGCCACTATCTGCCCGAACTGGCAAAAGAAGTTGAAATCAACATTATTAAAGCTTCACAAAAGACACACAGATTGTCGAGTAAAGTACAGGAGAGGAGGAAGGAAGTAAAGAAAAGACAAGGAACCTATAAATGAAAGACAATACAAAGAAAACTGAGAAGCAACAAAGAAGCACTAAAATTGAGGGAATAGAGTAACAACGAATACAACTAAAGAAGAAACAAAGAATATAAGCAAAAGGAAAGAATATAAGCAAAAGGAAGACAAAAAAAACTTGACATTCCAAAGGTATGAAAAGAGAATACAACATAAGCAGGAACAAAGCAGACAGTAGGCATCTACATTGAAACACATCCCTAATCAAATAGTAAGTGAAATAGAATGGTTAAAGAAGAAACCATAGAGCAGAGAATTACAGTCAGAAAGAAAACAAAATCAGAGAAAGAGTAAGAAATAAAAACCATATACATACGTACAAAAGAAGAAAATGAGTAATGAAGAAGCACAAAACATCAAATTAACAAGACTTAAAAAGATATGGCAAATAAAATCAAAGTTAAGATACACATAAACAAAACCTTGACAACAGACTCGGGGAATAAGGAGGTGTTAGAACCTCAAACGAAATCCTCAGCAAACATAGAGCAAAGACACAATGAAAAATATAAGACAATAATAATAGACATAGTAAGAAAAGAAAGGTAGACATGCATACAGAGGAGGAGCAGACAGACAATTAAGGGATAAACTAGCACTAAGTAACAAGCATAAGCAAAATTAAGAACAGATACAACGAAGAAAATAGAGAGCGCAGAACGAAGCGAAGAGCTTATAACAGAAAGAAAATAGGGAACAAAGGATAGCTAGAGCGAACAAGAAACTGTGGACCAAACACATGACAACGACGAATAAGGCAAAAATTTGACATACAAATAAAGCATAAACTGAAATAAAACAAATTATGAGCAGAAATGAAACCATAACAGCGAAGAAGTAGACTTCAGAAAAAAAAGAAAAAAAAAAAAGAAAAAACAGAACCAACGAAATAGAAGAAAAAGCAATCACGCTTAGAATATCGAAGCAAGCTAAGAAGAACACAATAGGCGAGGACATAATCAAAAGCACGAGAACAAAGAAGGAAAAACTTGTATAACTAAACCTTTGAATCGATGATTGAAACTGAAATCGCCACCTTCGGAAGCACCGGGATCTTCGGAACCACCGGAATCTTCGGAACCACCGATATCTTCAGAACCACCACGATCTTCAGGACCACCGGGATTTTCCGAACTATTGGAATCACTACGCTGAAGTCCAACGTCATCTAAACTATCGTCGGCGACATGCAACCCCTTTGAACCATCGCAAGGAGGATTTCTTATAGTTGATGGAGGACGAATCACGGGCAGAGTATCAAAACAATCTTCTTCGCCATCAGCAATCTGGTAAACTTCAGGGTTGCTTAGAGTCGCCTTTTTCGATGACTTCGACTTCCTCGAGGCCTAAGAGGCCAAGCTCCGGCAACGCCGACAAAGCAGCTCTTCTCCGACTTTGAGTCTGCACCATTTCGAACTCAAAACCTTTGCAACTCTGTCTCAATACGTAAGTTTCTCTAAACAGACCGAACAATAAACGCTCACGGTGAAAAAGCGATAGCACAATTCCTAGGAACGCGGGCCGCAAAAGCAATCGTTTCTTCAGTTAGGGCAAATTTGTCTTTCCCTATCATGTCCCTATTTTGGATATAAATAATGTTTTTCTATTAAAACAAAAACAGTTATAAATTATAGGATAAAAATTAACGGTTTGTAATAAATTTCTATATAAACATTTAAAGTTAATAAATATCTAATAGAAAAAAATTTAATAAAATATATCGAGAACAAATTCGGTTATTGATCTAGTTTTAGTGCGGGTTTGGATTAGTTTTATCGGGTACATATATTTAGGACTTATTATGGTATTTTGTCGAGTTTGGTTCCTTTAATTTGAACTTTTTGTTCTTTTAATTTAAAATTTATTTGGGTAACTTTTTGAGACAGAGTTTGTTTTGATATAGATCGAATTTGAATTCAGATATTTTATATATAAATTAAAAATTATTTGATTATTGATTTAGTTTTGGTTCGAATTTGGTTTGAGTTTTTAGATATATAGATCTAGAACTCATTGGAATATTCTATCGGATTTGGTTCCTTTAATTTGAGTTGATTTTGATTTATATTTTGGACCTCTAAAACGACATTTAGAAAACCATATTCAAAATATCAGTATGGGTCGAAAAATCTAAATTAAAAATATTGAAAAATTAATCAAATCCCACGCTATAGCGTGGATATAATCCTAGTCTTATATATTAAAGTGAGATACACTTTCATTTTGACCGTGTTATAAACTTTAGGTAAAATTAACATATGGTTTGTGACAATCCTAAAAAACAGGTTTTAGGTAGATTTTGTTACAGATTTATATATAAAATTTAAAACTAATAAATACTTTTAAATAAATTAATATAAATATATCAGTTACAAATTCGGTTCGTGATTTGGTTCAGGTTCGAGTTTAGACTCGGTTTTCCGGGTACATAGATTTAAGATCTATTTATGATATTTTTTGGGTTCGGTTCCTCTAATTCGATATTTTGGTTCTTTTGATTTAAGATTGATTCAGATATTTTTATTTTTGGATATAGTTCGGTTTGATATAGATCGAATTCGGGTTTAGAAGTATTTTTATATAAAATTTTAAAATTAAAAACAGTAATAAAAGAATTTTAGAAAACTAAAATTTGGTTCTTGATTTGGTTCTGGTTCGGGTTCGGGCTTAGTTTTTTGGATATATTAAATTAGGACTTATTTGAGTATTTTGTCGAATAGTTTCTTTAATACATATCAATTTTGGTTCGGGTTACATTCATTGAATCAACATTTCAAAAACAATATTCTAAAATATCAGCACAGATCTAACAATATAAATGAGTAAAATTTGAAAAACAATTAAATTTCGCGTTATAACGTAGGTATAATTCTAGTATGAATTTAAATATGTTAAAAGTATTAGTATTTATAACTTTTTGGTGGTAAAGGATTTTACTGTTTTTTCCTTTTTTAATAAAAACTAAACTTAAACAACTAATTAAATTGATGGGCACAAAAGAATTTGAGTCGGAAAATAGGGTGAACCAATAAGATGAACTAACATCGCAAATACACAGGCCTGGTTTTGAGATTATGTAGACCCTAAATAATGTAGAAAAATGTTGGTATTAGGCCCAAAACCTTTAAGAGGTCTAATAATAATGAATTGAAGAAGATGGGCCGAGCAGGAGATTAGGCGAGCCGCGTAACATCGTTGGGGACGAGCACGAAAAGCGCAACCAACTAAGCGAGCAACCAACCTTCTCCATGCTCGCCGGAAATTTTGGAGAATCTCAAGAGAATATTCCCCGAAACCCTAGATCTAAAAATCTATAAATACTAATCAATAACCTCGAGAAGGGATATAGAAAAATAGAAAGAGAAAACCCTAGAACTTGTGAGTCAAGCAAANT
Organism: Lepidium aucheri; assembly: GCA_900406435.1. NCBI lineage: Eukaryota > Viridiplantae > Streptophyta > Magnoliopsida > Brassicales > Brassicaceae > Lepidium > Lepidium aucheri. Next base: position 172 of record OVBA01007931.1, on the reverse strand, counting down.
CAATAAAGTATTCGATTCAAAGTTCCACGATTCTTACGAGTGTTGAGTCTTAGCATCAACATTTTGGCGCCAACCGTGGGGCACGAATCAACTTCAACCGCAAAGTAATCGACAAACGGCAAAAATAGATCAGTCGAACAATCAGAGTGACGTACCGACGACATCAAACGCG
>OVBA01007930.1:0-13505 GCA_900406435.1 Lepidium aucheri | reverse complement strand
GTATCCTCCTCATCGACACTCACATCTACTTCCACATGCAAAACACTCCTTTGGTGACCCCTATCCATGCTACATAAAAAAGTCTCAACATCCTCGTCATCATAGATATACAATTGCTTATTTGCACCAACTGCCAACAGAATGTAACTTAATTTGATCTTCGTTTCTATATCCATACGGAGCTTCTTTCGAATCCTTCCTTCTAAAACCAAGTAAGTAATATCCTCAATACTAGATGTTTTAAATGTTACACCATAGTTAATAGCATCCTTTGCATTCCACCTAAATCCTTCTTTAGTTTCAACCTAACAACCACCGTAGTCGAAATGAACCACTTGTTGAAATCATTAAATCTGTAATAATAAGAATTAGTTTAACCAGTTATACCGCAATAGTATGTAATTCTGTATTTAAACAACATTTAGACCACCATGGACATCATGTTTACAACCTCACTCATCGCCTCACCTTACTGTCGGATTAGAACGCCCAAAAAACAACCAAATCGAGCACTAACAATATAGTTATGTAAACAAAACAAAAACCCTAGCCTTTACCTTAAAACACAAGAATAACCAAATCGAGCACTACCAATCTTCTAAACGGTCTCTACTAATCAAAGCAATAAAATATAAAACTGATGAAATGATGAAACACACTAAATCATCCTCATATTTTTCACTTCTTCTTGGCAACATTTACCTTAAAACACAAGAAATGCCACTACAATGGAGCTGTACCTTAGCTTCAAGCAAATCGAGCACAACAATGGAGCTGAATCAAACCTTAGCTTCGAGTAAATGGAGTCTATGAGATAATATCGTAAATGGAGAAGGATTATAAAGAAGAAGAAATATGGTCCGTTTTTTGTTTCTTCGAAGAACATCCGTACATAAGGTTGGTTTGTTTCATTTAATATAAACCAATTCGATTTTTGTTTATCTCTTAACCAACAAATTTTGATTCACATTTAACCAATCCTTTATCAATCAAAACCGGTTTCAAAAGCTCTATCCGAGAGAGAGGTTTTAGTTGTGTAGTTAAAAAAAATTAGAGGAGTATAAGGAGTAGTAATGAATCAATAGGAGTAGTGCGATTTTTGATACTCTTAGTAAGAGTAGTGAGGATTTTCGTCCCTCCCTCAAATATTATACCTTTTTAACACCGCCACGTGCGAATCCAATCATCCACCTACAAAGCCCACGTGCGTTAAATAAACATGACTTCTTCTTTTTTAACGACAACATGACCTTTGCCATATTACATCGAATACTACGTTGCAAAGATATATTTTGATTTGATTTCTTATAATACATTTTCCAAAGGAAAATTGCAATAAATAACATAAAAAGTTTTAGTATTTAGTTGACTGAAAATACTATATTTATTATATATTATTTCAACAAACAAAGATTTTAATGCCCCTACTTTTACTCATCTCTCTCATTCTCTTTTCTCTTCCACGAAACTTTTTCTTTCTCTTTTTTTCTCTTTCTTTCTTTCTCATTTTATCTCTTTCATTCTCTCTAATTACGACAAGCAATTTCAACAATAATAATAAAACATAATTTTTTTCTCTATAGAGGAAGATGCATTTCGATTTTCATGATTTTAGTGTACACATCAACGAATGAGAAAGTGGAAAAACTTATTTTTTACCATTTTCTTCACAAATTTGATTATTTACTAATAGATCTATATATATATATGAAACAAATATCCAAAAGAAAAAATTTAAAAAAAAATACCAACACCCACCATTGTTGCAGGTCAGCTTAAGGTTTCATGAAGAAGATGAAGATGGAAGCATTAATTTGAGTTAACTTTATATTTTGCATCTCCACAAAGCTTTTGTGTTTTCTTATTTAGTTTGCATATTTGCGACCAATGGTACTCCCACCAAGCCACTAACTCTAACCCGTCCTCTGGAGGCCCTCAGAATCCTATCAACACTATAAGTTCACTTCCACCAAATAGGTGCAGATAACTTCATTGATTGTCCCCAACTTGTTATGCATTTATCTTACTTATTTGCACATTTATCTATCCTCTCATTATTCATTTCAGAAAGCTACTACATATGGGGGTCCCTCTGGAGCAATTTCATGATGTTTTGCAGTTATTTTTATGTTTTACACTAACAGCCACCTTTCTTGCAGGTTAGCTTAATGTCTCATGAAGGAGATGGAGATGGAAGCATTAGTTGCAGTTAACTTTATATTTTGCATCTCCACACAATTTTTGCATTTTCTTATTTAGTTTGCACTTTTGCGACCAATGGTATTCCCACCAGGTCCCTAACTCTAACCCGCCCTCTAGAGGCCTGCAGAATTTCATCAACACCATAAGTTCACTTCCACCATTTGATTGCAGATAACTTCATTGATTGCACCTAACTTGTTATGCATTTATCTTACTTATTTGCACATTTAACAATCCCCTCATTACTCATTCCAGAAAGCTACTACCTATAGGGGCCCCTCTGGAGTACTTTTCATGATGTTTTGTAGTTATTTCTATGTTTTGCACCCACCCATTTGGGTTGTATTATAACTGAAATATGTTGTCCCGAAGAAGAAAACCTGATTTGGTCCGATGAAGAAACCAAAGAGAAGATCGATCACATGATGTAGATGTTTCAGGAACTTAAATTTGTTTGGAATGGTATATGCAAACAAATTAATTGGCTTCAAATAAATTTGTTATCTGATTCATATTTATTTTGCATTCTTATAAACTTAATTACTGCAAAACTTGTATTTGTTGTTAACATCACAGTTAATGATTATATCATCTTCATCTTCTTCAAAGATGTTTAAAGCTTATCTGCAACTCAGTTATGGTTGCCGTTTAAAATATATAATTTTGCATAAAATACGTTAAGAGTTAGAATCCGTAATAAACAATGAAGAGATCAAACTCAAGAGTTACAAGGCTTTAATTCTATAGTGGAATATACAAATCTAATCCGTCTCTACCAAATTTATAATCTAATCCTGAAAGATTTCCAGAAAAATTCACCAATTCTAATTTTACTAAAATAACGAACAACAAAACCAGCAAATCACTCTTCTTAGATATAAATGTTGAAACCGAGATATAAATTGTCCTTGCAGATTGCAAATTTACAAATCAGCTCTGATGGAAGCTCAATAGTGGTTTAATGGCATTAAAAAGACAATGGATGAATAAATTATTAGTTTCAGCCTAGATATTTTCGTTGCAGAACAGTATCAACGTTTTGCAATTACACTTCTTATTATTTACAAATTTTGTGTGGACATGAATGATCTACAATTGGCCAAGGAGATCTCTCTCAATATTCACATTAAATGCTCTTTATACCTTACTCAGCAAGCTAATCTCGTGTGGGTCATATTATATATCTTGTGGGCCACCAAATTTAGAAGATATATTTAATTCAAGGGGCAAAATAGTATTCTAACTAATATGGCTCATTGCTATATATTTAATTTTAAGTATTGTATGTTAGTATTTTAATTAGTTAGAAATTCTATTCCAAATGAGCCTATCAATCAAGCGGATGAGAGAGGATGAAGAGGACCAAATTCGACCATGAATCCTAGCATTTCTTTAACGACAAACATGATAGAGGGCTGAAAGGAAAGCCAAAGAGACAAGGAGCCTGTCAATGCTATTCCATTGAGGGCTGAGAAGATTTGAGACAGTATCATGCCAGCTTGGAGAGATGGAAGAGCCAATCAGACTACCACAAAGACCTGTCCAAACAGTAAAACTATAAGGACATGCAAAAAATACGTGATCTCGAGACTCATAAGGTTCACTACAGAGTACACAAGCTTGATTAAGACTCCAAGTCCTCAGACAAACACCAATAGAAAGCCTATCTTTGAAATCCAGCCAAGTAATAAAAGACTATCTCGGAATATCCTAAGAAAACCATACAAGTTTTTGCCAATTAACCTTGTTACCATGAATTCTGATCTGATTCCAAGTAGCTAAGGAGGAGAAGGAGTCCTTAAAATCATTAGCAGCATGCCTCCAAAGAATAATATCAGACCCACCATATAGAACAGGTGGATAAAAACGAGAGATAATGTCAAAAATAGCATGATATCTTCGATTACTGGCTGAACTAATGTGCCAAAGAGGATTAGAAAGAGCATTTATGACAATAATATAACAAGGAAGGCCAAAAAACTGAATAGCATTAGGGTTAATAAGATCATGGAGCTTTCCTGCACCACTCAAGTTATCAAACCAGAAATGTGAATTCATACCAGATCTCATTTTAATTCTGAAAAATTGGTAAGCCTCAGGTCTGAGTTTGAGGATCTTTTTCCTAACCTAGGAACCAAGATATGAAGCTTTAATTTCCCAAAAAAAAACTTGATGAAGGAGATAATATCAATTCCAATCAACCCAAAGTGAAGAGTTATAAGACACGAGACGCCAAATCAACTTAAAAGCAAAGACTTCTAAAGAGTCTCTTAAGTATATGATACCCAAACCGCTTTCAAATTTAGGAAGACAGACCTCAGACCAGCAAACCTTAGCTTTTAAAGAGATGTTGGATGAACCCAACCAAATAAAAGCTGAGCACATCCTCTCAATGTCATCTAAACAATGATGAGGAATTCTAAATGTTAAACACCAGAAGTTTGCAGTGCTAGAGATTATAGATTTTATAAGTTGAAGCCTCCCCGCATAAGATAAGGACTTAGTAGCCCAAGATGTTAACCTAGAATCTTGGTAAGAAGAGGTTCATAGTCAGCTCTGTACATCATTTTAGAAGTGAGAAGAAAACCCAAATATCTGATAGGTAGACTACTACTGGGAATACCAAGAGCATTCGTTGTAGATAAGGTAGAAGAAGAACCAGTATCAGCTACAAAAATGGAATACTTCGCCACATTAATATATAGACCACAAATATTACCAAATTGAGTCATTACATCCATAATACCCTGCAAAGACTTAGGGGAACCATTTGAGAAAACAGGGATATCATCCGCAAAACTAAGATTCTTTAGCTTGACATCTTTGCATAGAGGGTGATAATTAAATTTCCAATTTCTAGCAGCAACATTTAAGAGCTTAGAAAGCACATTATTCACTAGGACATAGAGATAAGGCGATAAAGAACATTCATGGCTAATGACACGAAAACAGGAAAAGAATCCCTCCAAGTCACCATTGATAAAGACTGAAAACAAAGCTTTAGAAATACAAGTGTGAATCCAATTCATAAACAATTTAGGTAAACCCATTGCACGAAGGACTGAGACAATAAAGTTCCAGTTAAGAGTATCAAATGCTTTTGCTATATCAAATTTAATAGCACAACGAGATGATACAAATGTTTTGTGATAATCTTTCTCCAGTTCAGTAGCTAATAAAACATTATCAAGAAGAAGTCTATCCTTTACAAAAGCGATCTGATTAGGAGAAATTGCATCCGGGAAAATGGATTTCAATCGATTGGCTAGAAATTTTGAAATAACCTTGTAAATAAGGTTGCAGCAAGCAATAGGTCTGAATTCCTTCATGTAAGTAGCAGCTGAGTGCTTGGGAACAAGGGACAGAGTAATAGCATTCACACCTAAAGGGAGAAAACCATAGGCAAAAACGATTGAATAGCCACAATGAAATATTGACCAATAACACTCTAAGCGGACTTAAAATACTCAAAAGGGAAGCCATCCAGTCCTGAGACCTTATTAGAAGGCAAAGAATGAATAACATTTACAATTTCCTCATGAGGAGCTGAGGTAACCAAAGAAGATGACGCCGCATGAGAGTAGGTAAAATCAGTAAGGTGAGAGAGATCCATAGATTCAACTGGAGGATTATGCTCTAAGAAGGATCTGTAATAATTCACAACTTCATTCTTGATACTGTCAAGGTCAGTGAGAATCACACCATAATCAAAAGTGAGGCGACGAATGATATTTTTAGCAGCATGTCTTTGAGTAACACGATGAAAGAATAAGGGATTTTGATCACCCTCTTTAAGCCATTTTATTCTTGATTTCTGTCTAGAGAATTTTTCCTCAAGAGAAACAAGATGATGCTAGCGCGAATTTGCTTCAGTAACAACAGAAAAAGAGTCAGTACCTGGTTGAATAAGAGCAGAGTCTTGAAGTTTGCAAAGTTCCTCAAAAGCAGCCTTGGTTTTGAGAGGTAAACTCCCAAAGTGAATAGATTAAGTTCACGCAAAATAGGCTTGAGAAGCTTTAACTTGCGATGAAATCTGTATAACGCTGAGTGAGGATGATATAAAGGAGCAGAGGAAAACTAGGATTAATGCAATAACGAGAGAAACTGCTCATGCTCAGAAAGAAAATTCAAATAGCAAAAAGAACGCTGATTACCAATAGAGGGAGCAGAGAGATAGACCAAACAACGAACATGATCAGAGATACCATTGGACTCCAACTTAGCAAATGAGTGAGGGAAAGAAGAAAGCCATAACACATTCACTAGGCTCCGATCTAATTTCTTACCAATATGATCATCTGATCTATTATTTCTTCAAGTAAATGTAGGACCAACAAAAAAGAGATCCAAAACATCACAACTAGAAACAAAATCCTAAACGTTTTGCATACCAAGATGATTAGAAAAAGAAGCAGGAGAATTAAACTGCTCAGTAGAAGACAAGATCTCATTGTAATCCCCAATGAGAATCCAAGGGAGAGCCAAGTGTGTATAAGAAGCTTTGACATTAAGAAGATCCATCCAAAGCTGCCTACGCTCATGCTCAAGATTAGAAGCATAGATGGCAGAGCAGATGAAGGAGATACTAGAGGCAAGAACAGTAACAATAGAGGTAATATGTTGAGAGCTTCTCACAAGGAGAGAAATCTGGACATCAACAGAAGAAACAACCCAGATACGACCAAGTCTGTGATAATCATAATTCGAAATAAGATTGAATGTAGGAAGACAAGAGTTCATAACAGCAGCACTATTCTGCACATGAATTCTAGTCTCAAAGATACAACCAAAAGCTGACTTTAAGTCATAAACCCATTTTTTAAGAATAGTATGTTTGCGAGACTAATCAAAAGCACACAAATTCCAGCCAAAAAAAAAGAATCATGCCTTCCTAGAGGAAGCTTTTTTTGTTTTAGATAAGTCACAAAAGGAGAATTCGTAGTACAGGAAATATGAATGTGAAAACTTCTTCTATTTTCACTGACTATAGATTTAGAAGATTTTAGCAATGTAGCAGATTCAACAATTTCACCATATTCAGGATCGTTTTTGAGAATCGCAAAACGAAAAGGCGAAGATGAAAGAGAAGCTACAAGTAAGAAGATAACCTTCTCTAAAACATCAGAAGAGTGCTTTTTTTTATTAACTGAAGTCCAAGAGGAAGTATCAATATACGTAGGAGAAACAGAAGATGAGAGACTTTGCACATTAGTAGCATGAGAGGGAGTATTCGAAGGAATAACATGATGAGCAGAGATCAAAATGCCAGAATCTAAAGTAGAAGTATTAATGTCAGCCTAGACTAGATATTTAAGACCAAAGCCAGAGATGGAGAAGTAACTCGAGGAGAAGCAGACAAGTCAAGTTGAATACCATCTGAAACCACTGTAAGAGTCTGAGCATAATTTGCAGATGAAGAAATATTCATACCAACAGAGACCGGGGAAGCAACAGATTTATCCGGTTGAAAATCATCTGAAGCCACCTATAGAGTATTAACACAATTAATAGCAGAAGATGGAACAGTAACATCATGAACCATAGTAGATTGAGGTTTAAAAGAAGTTTCACTAACTTTCTTCAAGATAGTACAACCTAAAACTAAATGACCATATTTGTTGCATTGGTCACAACAAGAAGGCAACCAAAGAAAAAAACCAAAACAGTTGATTCCTTAAACTTGTGAGCAGCATGCCAAATTTGTCTAGGTAATGGATTAAGAAGATTCACCTAATTGAGAACACGAGCAAGATCAAGTCAAAGACATTTTTTAGTGGTTTGATGAAACTTCAGAGGGACACCACCATGTCTGGCTAAGAAGCTTAAACCACGAAAGGAGAAAAGATGAGCCGGAACTCAAGAGAAATCGATCCACAGAGGGATTGAAGAAAGATCAGGATCTTTAAAAGCAGTATCAGAGTCTATTCACAAACAACTAAAAGAGTCTCACAATATGCCAATACTTACGACGAAGAATGCGGGATCTGGTAACTTCATCTTCAACTTTGAACAAAACAACATTAGAACGAAGAAAGTGAACATCAATTTTTAAGTCCTTCTTAGCGTTTTGTCATATACGATTCACAGTAGCATGAATTGTTCCAATATGAGGCGAAACCCCAATGATGTGTCCGAGAATGAAGCAATTCAATAGAGGAGAAGGGTCAGAAATCACATCATCAGGGACAAAGGTAGAGATAATACCATCAGAGCAAACCGAAAAAACAGAAAGATGAGAGATCGAATTCGATTTTGCCAAAATAGAAGCCTAGGAGAGAGATTTGTTTGCAATGAAGAATAGATCTTCGCGACCAGAGGAGAGGGAGAAATGGAAGAAGAAACCTCCCATGACCACCGGCGGAAACAATAAAAAGAGCAGAGAAACAAAAAAGAACTCACCGGAAAAAATGGAAAAAGCACACATGAAAAATAGTTACAGTTGCGGAGAAAAACGCCTTACACGTGCCGAACATGCGCCTAATCGATATACGACTTATGGGCTTAAAAATTTGCTAATGAGATAGTTTTAAGTTTTAACCGGTCAAATGGGTAATTATAATCTCTTAATCATATATCTAAGTGTAAAACGCCATATTTTTTGTCCACTAATGTAGGAGGTCTACTGATAGTGTAGCGGTAGTAGTCTAATTGTACATTAACCATATGACGAAAATGTATAAGTCACTAATGATATTGAAAGTTGAATAGTGTTCCAACACAATAACACTCAGACACTGAAAATGTTTACACGATTGACATAGAAATAAGTTCTTGTTTTCGTTTTTGATTTTTACACCCTTTTTTTTAACATAAATTCTTTTTTTAACATAAATTCTATCAGCAACTGATCAAAAACCAAAACATTATGTAGTATAATTAAGATAAATTATATTGAATTTAGTCAAAACATTACAACACTAGAGTATCAACTATAACATGAACTCAGTTTCAATATGATTGCAGCAAGATTCTAACTCAAAAAAAAAAAACGAATAACATTACATTTACAGTTTCTCAAAAAAGAAAACAATTATGTATCATAATTATATAAAGAGTGATTTACTGAATTAGGGTGAAATTATGCCTAAATTACTTAAATAGATAAAAGTATTGAAAATTACTAAAATAGTTTTTAGAATTTTTTATATACTATTTTGTCCTTTTTTTATGAGTAAACAAAAAAATAATTATGAAAATGCCATTAATGAAATATACCACGTCATCATGCAGAAATGGTTTAACTTGACTATGCTAAATAAATGCAACATAGTCAAGTTGATAAAAGTTTAGTATAGTTGATGTAGTGTATGGTAAAATTACGGATTACCTATGGTCGAGTTCGTGTTCTTCGTGGTGAAGTTAATATTGGCCCATAGTAGAGTTGAAAGTAAGATAATATTGTGTGTGGTCGAGTTCATTTTTCCCATGATAGAGTTTGTTTTCTCAGTGGTAGAGTTCGTTTTCTCCTTGGTGGAGTTTGTTTTCTCCTTGGTGGAGTTCGTTTTCTCCTTGGTGGAGTTTGTTTTCTCCTTGGTGGAGTTTGTTTTCTCCTTGGTGAAGTTCGTTTTCTCCTTGGTGGAGTTCGTTTTCTCCTTGGTGGAGTTCGTTTTCTTTAGTGGTAGAGTTCATTTTGTCCTTGGTGGAGTTCATTTTCCCCATGATAGAGTTAGTTTTCTCCGTGATCAAGTTGATAATGACCCGTAGTAGAGGTGAATATAGTGTTTAATAGAGTTCATTTACCCTATTTTCTCCATGGTAGAGCTCGTTTTCACTTTGGTAGAGTTGATAGTAATATAAAATACTGTATAGTTGAGTTCGTTTGTTACCATAGTCGAGCTAAGATATCACTTTGGTAGAGCTCGTTTTCACTTTGGTAGAGTTGATAGTAATATAAAACACTCTATGGTTGAGTTCGTTTGTTACCATAGTCGAGTTAAGATATCATTCATGATAGTGTTAGTCATGGAAACCTAGTCTTTAAATGACAAATTTACCCCTTCTTTATTATCTTCACCAACTGTTCTCTCCCCCCACATTCCACAATAATTGTCGCCATTAAAGCTTGATAGAGCTCAATTTTTTGCTCCAGACTCAACAAATTTTCGATCCACGATTGAAAATTTTTGATCGAAGCTTGATTCACCGTTTGGTCTAGCTATGGATGAAATCGTTTTGGTGTCTAGGAGCTGGAGTTTTAACCAAAACCAGTGGGTTTTTTTGTTGGGCAACACTTATGGATGTCGGATAATACGGATTGGCAAAGATCTTGGTTATGATGAATTTATGCGGATGGTGTATGAAGATTTCGGTTTGAGTGAACAAAGTTATGAGGTAAAATTGAGCTACATGTCAGATCTATTCATGCAATCACTACCCAAGATACTCCTCCTATCTTTGTGAGTAATGAAAGACAATTGCAATTGTTTGTAAAACAAACGTAAAGAAGCAATTCTTCTATGTGTAGAGATTTCCATTAGATCTCGTGTTTAAGAGACATTTCGTACTAAAGGTAACTACGATGGTGATCGTAAAGTTCATTCTAAGGTAGAGAACTATGATTCAACGTTTGGTAGAGTTAACGCATGTTTTGGTCGAGTTGATCCTTTATTTGGTCAAGTTGATCCTCGATTTGGTCGAGTTGATCCTGAATGTAGTAGAGTTGGATTTGAAGATGTGAAACACGAGTTTGAACATGATGAAAACGAAGATGCATAATGTAGATTTGATTACTGCGATGATATGGATGGCGCAAGCTCAGACGATTAAGAGTACATAAGTGTGCGTAGGAAATCAAAGGAAGAAGAAAAAAAAACATCTCGGGAAAACAAGAGGATAAGCCATTCTATGCTGATTATTTGGACATAGAAATGTCCTCAGTAGAATTGGTGGTCGGGTAACGATACTCATCAAAATATGACCTTGCGACAAGGTTGAAGATGCTATCAGTATTACAGAGGTTTGACTTCGATGTTATAGCTTCATCGAGGTCATAGTTGGATGTGAAATGTTGGGTACCTAACTGTCAGTGGAGAGTGCGAGCTTCTTGTATTGACGATAGTGGTTCTTTCTTTGTTCGGATTTATTGTGGAGAACACAATTGTTCTATAACAGAGAGATCTGGTTGGGCGCGCCAAGAAACCGCTAAAATTCTAGGACAGTTGTACATGGAATTTGTAGGTGGAATTGGACCATTTGTTCTACCTAAAAATGTCGCTGATTCACTGAACAAGCGATTTGGTTTGAAGGTAAAGCGCAAAATAATGGTTGAGTTTACATGTTGTTTAGTATAGTTGATTTGTTTTAGTCAAGTTCATGTTGATAGTTTAGTCGAGTTCATTTTATTTAGTTGAGTTTATGATGATAGTTTAGTTGAGTTCATTTGCATTAGTAAAGTTCATGATGTTATAGTTTAGTCGAGTTCATGATTGCATTTGATTAGTCGAGTTCATATCATTTAGTTGAGTTCATAATACATGTTGGTATAGTTGGTGTTCTCAGTGGTCTAGTTTAGTTGAGTTCATGATGATAGTTTAGTCGAGTTTATTTGCGATCTGGTTTAGTTGAGTTCATTTTTAAGGTGTTTTATAATGCAGCTGAAGTACTGGAAGGCACATCGTACTCTAAAGCAAGCACGTGCACTAGCTTCAGGAACTCCTAAAAGTGGTTTTGAAGAACTACCTTCCTACTTGTTTGCGATTAGAAGAGCAAATCCCGAAACCGTTATCAAACTTGAAGTTGACGGTCAAGATAGGTTCAAGTTTCTATTCTTAGCATTCGATGCAAGTATTAGAGGATTTCCATACATGAGGAAAGTTGTAGTTGTTGATGGTACCTTTTTGCAAGGAAAGTATAAAGGCACTCTTCTAACTGTGACCATGCAAGACGGTAACTTCAACATATTTCCTATGGCTTTCTGTGTGGTTGATTCTGAGAATGATGAGTCTTGGGAATTGTTTTTTCAGACAGCTTAACCATATTATACTTGATGATAAAGAACTAGCCATCATATCAGATAGGCACAAATCAATTGGTAAAGCCATAAAGAATGTGTACCCGCTGTCTTCTCGGGGAATTTGCACCTACCACCTACGTAAAAACATTTTGTCAAAATATAGAGGGGAAGAATCCTTTAAGTTGTTCAAGAAAGCTGCCACTGCATATAGGGTTGACGAGTTCAACACAATCTTTGGTTAAATTGAAGCTTTAAATCCAAGACTCAATGCATACTTGAAAAGAGCTGATGTTCGGTTGTGGAGTCGAGTTTATTTTCCAGGAAATAGATACAATTTTACAACATCAAACATAGCAGAATCAATCAACCATGTGTTATCCGAAGCAAGAACTTTTCCCATCGTGCAGCTAATAGATGCAATTAGGGCAATATTAACCCGTTGTTTGCGAAGAGGAGGACAAAAGCTAGTCTAATGACCACTGTTCTAACTACAGCAATTGAAAAGCTCTTAAAGGTATTATTATTTGAACTTTGGTCAGGTTTAGTGAAGTTAGAAATGTTGCATGATGGAGTTCATACTTGTTGGTAGAGTTCAAACATTGTTGGTAGAGTTCATACGTTGTTGGTAGAGTTCATACTTTTTTAGTGGAGTTTATACTGTTTAGTCAAGTTCATCCTTTTTAGTGGAGTTCATACTGATGTTGGTAGAGTTCATACGATGTTGGTAGAGTTAATACTTACTTGATATAGTTTGTGCAATTACAGAGAAGGATTGACGAAGTTAGGCAGTACAATGTACAAGACAAAGATAAACACCAGGCTGTGGTATCTAGATCAACATCTTCTTATTTGGTCAATTTGGCAGAAAAGACGTGTTCTTGTAAGCGGTTTGACATAGAAAAAATTCCTTGTGTTCATGCCATTGCCGTTGTTGACACATGGCATCGATCTACAATCGAACTTACTCATGCATACTATCACACGAGCTACTTGTACAACGCCTACTCCAATCGTATTCTGCCAAGGGATGCATCTATTCCAGTTCTGTTGGATGTGAGCCGTTAAGTGTGTAAACCGCCCCTCGTACGTCAACAAGCAGAAAAGCCAAAGAAATCTAGGATTAAAGGCTGGTTCGAGTGTTCAGAGAGGCAAAGCAACCAAGGAAAGTTTCAGCTTGTTCTAGATGTAAAGAACTACGTCACAATGCTCGTACATGTAAAGAAAACGTACAATCTTGAAGATCTCTACGAGTTAAATTTGTACTCTTTAATATATGAACTTCGTGGTTTAAAAGAGTTCGCACTAGCATGGTGGAGTTGATGATTATGGTGGTAGAGTTCATTCTGTTGTG
>OVBA01007929.1:0-13506 GCA_900406435.1 Lepidium aucheri | reverse complement strand
ATTGTTTCTATATGATATCCATTTCTGCGGATATCTTTGAAACTCAACAAAATTCTACAAGATTTAGGGGAATAGAACGCATTATTAATCTTAAATTTTGTTCCCCTTGGCATTGAAAAACAAGCTCTTCCACAGCCAATAATTATTTTTGTATCACCAGATATAGTACTCACGCTTCCAGCAGAATTGTTTATTTCAAAGGAGAAAAAATAATTTTTATCTTTGAGTATTGTGTGCGTTGTACCACTATTATGCCAGACATATATCTCCGTCCTTGTTTTTGAATTTCCACATTCTCTGATTTTAAAAAAGATATTCATAAAAGATGCGTTAATAAAAACAAACTTTATATTACAACAACTATTTTACAAAAACTATTTTACAAGACATAAATAACATGAGATTATTCTTCTACAAGCATAAATAATTATACATCATGTCGACCTTCTTCTTCAGGAAGGTTTTAATTATTTTGATTTTCGCTGATATCTACAGAATCAACAGCGAAATCAGCTACATCGAGATAGTTATCAATATTTATACCATCAAATGAAAGTTCAGCTTCATTTTCAAGAGAAGGCCCAACATCATTGTCAAAGGAAGGTCCGACTTTGTTATTAAAGAAAGGTCCAGTTTCACCATATAGGAAGTTGATTTCCTTTTGTTTTTCCTTTTTTTTTTGCAGCTCTTGATAAATATTGACAAAATGCTTTGGCGTACGACAGGTACCCGACCAGTGTCCTTTCATGTCGCATCTATAGCAACAATTTTCATGTAGCTTATTATCAACTTCTTTTCCTTTTGATTTTTGATTATTTTTTTCATTGTTGAAATCATTGGGATGGGATTTTCTTCCTTGTCCATGTCTATATCCACATACATATCCTCCTTGTCCACGACCACGGTTATTACCTCGACCGCGTCCACGCCCATAATTATTATAATTTGATGATGTGACATTCGCTTCTAGGAACAATGCTGATCCAGTAGGGCGAGACTGATGATTTAGCCTCACAAGCTCATTATTTTTTTCAGCTATCATAAGAACTTGCATTAATTTTGAATACTCCTTGTATCCATTGCCCGATATTGTTGTTGCAGGACTACATTTCCAAGATAAAATGTTTGGAGAGTTTTTTTCGATCATATCATAATCGCTTATCTTCTCTCCAAATAACATCATTCTGGAAGTAATTTTGAACAACGCGGAATTATATTCACTTACACTTTTGTAATCCTGAAACCGGAGGTTCAACCACTCATTTTTAGCTTTCGGTAAGATCATATATTTCTAGTGATCAAACCTATCTTTGAGTGATTGCCAAAGATCTGTAGGATCTTCTCTTGTTATATATTCATCTTTTAAACCATCGTCTATATGATGGACCAAAAATATCATAGCATTAGCTTTTTGCTCTTCTGAAGTTGTTTTTGACTTATTGATGGTATAAAGGAGTTTTTTTCCTCTCAAGTGCAATTTTGCTTCAACTGCTCATCTCATATAATTATTTCCAGATATATCAAGGGCAGTGATCTCGAGTTCAGCCATGTTCGACATAATATTGCATAATAAATTTAACAATAATAAAATTTATTATTCAACATGAAATTCAATGCAACACAACAACATACTAATAATTAAATACATAAAAATTCAGGTATGCATGCAATTATAAAAACGTACAAAGTAAAAATAATTGACCAAAAATTCATCCAAAATTCTGCAGCGGTATATTCACAAATGAAAAATCCAAAATAGCAGAAAGTAAAATACCAAAGCAAAAGATTAGGACCCAACACATTTTGTAAAGAAATGAATCGATTTTTAGAGAGAAGAATTTGAAAGGATGTAGAAAAATTTGAGTGATGAAAATGAGTTAAAGATGAGTGTATTTATAGATTGATATATTAACGTTATGAACATAAATATACACGTTGGAATTTTTTTTCTTTTCATAACCGTTAGAAAATTATATCTAAAACAAAATTATCAAAGTTAATAATAATATAATATTCATAATATAAACACACAATTAAATATGGTGCAATAACAATAAATTATATTATTTGTCTTTTAGAAAAATTTATTTTAATTCATTTATCATAAGGATAAATTTATTTTATTTATTTGTCAACATGACAAATTTATTTTTATTTATTTTTCTACTGAACAAATTTATTTTGATTTGTTCTTATGGAAATTTTTTTATCATATGTTTTGAGGATATTTTTATTTTAATCGTTCTTCTGGAACATTTACTAAATGTCTGAGGACATTTTAATTTATTATCGTTCTTCTGGAACGATTTGTAAGTGTTTTCTGGACATTTAATTTAAAATATATGGGGAACAAGTCATCCACACGGTATATCAGCATTATAACAGCATAAAAGTTAAACTGAAATATATAGTATATATATATATATATGGGTGTCAGTTACTTAGTATAACAAAAGTATAAAGATAAAATTGACAAAATTTAAATTTTATCTTTTTCTGTTACAGGGCTAATCGTACTGATAACATGTTATAAAATAACTCTAACTATAATATATATTATTATAGTTATTAATTTGGATAACAAATAAAAAATAACAAGAAGAAAAAGACGAAAGGAGAGATGAGAGTAGTAGAAGCAATAGAGGAGAAAGACTTATAATAATTATTTTGATTTTTGTGTTGGTATGTGTATCTTTACATGAATGAGAGTGAATATATAGAGAGAGTAAGAGGAGGTGTACATAACGTAGATATTTTGCATACACAATTATTTTAAGTATAGGATAGGTAATTATTACCTATGTATTTATAACACATTCTATTTAATAGAAAACTTTCCAATTCCACTACCGAAGTTTCATAGCATCAATTACACCACCATATGTTGGAATCATAATCCAATTGCACCAAAATCAAAACACAAAGTTGATAGTTTGAATGTTGATTATATACCAGACCAAACCAATGATGATTTCACCTATCAATCCAGACTGAATAGAAGACGCAGATCCGTTAAGTCGACCCGATTGTTTGTTATAGGTACATAATGCCCATATAAAATATCGACGAACCCTAATTTCATTTCACTAGAAAACTGTATAAATCGAAGCAGGGAAATGAGCAATGAGTCTAGAGATTTGAGTCGATCATC
The DNA here is from genome assembly GCA_900406435.1 of Lepidium aucheri. Classification (NCBI taxonomy): domain Eukaryota; kingdom Viridiplantae; phylum Streptophyta; class Magnoliopsida; order Brassicales; family Brassicaceae; genus Lepidium; species Lepidium aucheri. The sequence goes on along the minus strand of OVBA01007929.1, from coordinate 10,355 downwards.
ATCAACTCAAATATGGAACCACTATGCTATTTGTTAATCTTTCTTCTTATTTCATTGTTCATTTTCATTGCATGTTCTGAAAATTTATGGACATTAACATTTGATTGGAACTGTGATATCAATTTTTTGGTAGAAAAAGGGTGTAATCATAGTTTTAAGTGGGTTGATGATGCAAATCTAAAAGAGATAGAAGTATTAAATTCAAGAATTGTGATGCTTGATGAAATGGTAAAAGAGATATCGAAACAAAATCAGAAGTTTGAGAATATGCTGGAGGAAATGCTAATGGAGAAGATGGAGATTGTGATGATTGAGTCGAAAAACGAGATGAAGAAAACTATGACATTATCAATTGGTGATCTTGTAATCATTGGTTTGGTTATCAAACTAGTTGTGTAACTGACTTATGATGTTGTTTTTCGAGTTACTTTTGGTCTATGTAGTGGCATGGATGTTTAGCTTTTGGTCTGAATTTTGGTCTATGTAATGACATGAATATTGAGCCTTAGTCTCTATAATGACATGAATGTTGATCTTTTAGTCTTTATAATGTCACGAATGTTGAGTTTTTGGTCTTAATAATGACATGATTATAGTCTCTGTAATAGCCGATATGTTTATAAAGAATATTGCAGGTATTGGTCTTTATAAAGACAATTGCAAGTTTTGGTAGATCGAAGTGATCATCAATATGTACTCTGCCATTTTCTACCATAATCATCGTTACCTAATAGATGCATTTGGGGCTATACTCGCAATGGTATCTACAGTGTCAAATCAGGATACTGGCTTGCTACTACAAAAACCACTACGGACATCTCACATCAGCCACGATTGTACCATCATCCTGAGTTAACAAAATAAATCTGGCATTTACCAGTCACACCTAAGCCCTAGGTTATGCAGAAAATCTTCAATGTCGACATATTGATACTTTCTCCACATGTTCACGGTTATGTACAACTAATAAATCTGCTGATTATGCTCTCTTCCTTCGTCCCATTGCAGTGGCCACTTGGTGTGGGCTTCCTAACCAGATGATTACGGACTCGTCTGTACCTTTAAATGATAAATTACTCTATACACTCCGGCTGGTTGAAGAGCAATGCGTAGAGAAACAACTACTTTTATTATTAATTTGGTTATTGTAGCGCTTATGGAAAAGTCGGAATGATGTCCTCTACAATAATTGAGATCTTGAACCTCAAGAAACCGTTAAACAAGCTTATTATGATACATAATAATGGTTGGAAGCCAACACAATTCCTAATATAGCTTCAATGAATATACCCATAGTTACAAGACATGATTCTCATTGGTCTCCTTCTTCTCGGGGCTGGGTTAAATGTAATTACGATGCATCTTATACAGAGAATGAACCAGTGGGACTAGGGTGGATTCTCCGGAACAAACATGGTGACTTCCTGTATGCAGGTAGGGGTAAATGTATTGGTCGCCACTCATTCAAAGAACCAGAGTTTTCAGCATTAATCTGGGCATTACAAGCATCATGGAGATTAGGCTGTAGGGGGGTTCTGTTTGAAGGTGATAATACAATTATAACAATTATACTTAACGGCCGGACAACAAATCTTTGACTCCTGCATTATCTTAACACAGTACATGCTTGGAAGGTGCTGTTTGAGGACATCTGTTTCCAATACAAACTATGCTGTCGGAATATTTATGCGGACATCTTATCCAAATTCATTATTACCAGCTCTCATTCAAGGAACATATGTTCCTAATGTAAACTGAGACATTGATAATGCAATATAAACAATCGTTAATTGAAAAAAGACAATTGCTGATTTTGGATTTTTTTCTGCAAAACAAAACAAGAAAGTTGCAGAAACTGATACATGCTTTATGACGACATTTTACAATTGCATGTTTTAGTCTTTTTCTGCAAAATAATAATTGAAGCAACATGTGAATACAAGAATCAAAAGCAAGAGATGATAAATATTTATCAAAGCAACATGTTAATACAAAATCAACATTTTCTGCAAAATGAGATGAACAAAACATAAAAGAAAAAGATGATTCGATAATAATTCCATTAATAGCTGATATGTTTCCATTACAAGACGATAATGACCTGCAACTGTCTTGTTAACAATCTGTTCTAGTTATAAGTATCAAGATACACAATATCATGCCAAAATGAAATAAAACTAACAAAAGACTTGCTTTATGATAACCAACTTTGAGTTGTTGCCCAAAGCCTCTTCTTTGATCATTTTCATCACTGTCTCGATATACATTGTGTCAAACATACAGTTGATATGTAAACCCAACTACAAGTTTAATCATCTCATACTCTTTATACTAAAATTTTTCTGCTCGTCTTCTTTAATTTTACTTTCTTCTTCTGCTTCAGGTCCAACATAATATACATCTACAACATACAAATTCGGATGTCCATACTCATTCTCCATCATCTAAATCCAACCGATCAACAATTTGTTCTTCGAAATTTCAGAAATGGTTTTCAAAATTTGTTCTTCAAAATCTAAAAAATGTTTTTGATATGAGTTTTTCATTCTTTTTGGGTTTAAACACTAAAATGGATCTCTAATCAGATCTTATTTGGGCTTATTATAGTTATCAATGGATTATTCGGTTTAATGGTCTGATTGATAAACACTAAACCATTCAATTCCGAAGAATTCGACAAGTGTGTGGAATTGGGTTTGAGAATATTTACTTTAGGTGTAATCGCATTTAGAAGTGTCTATTAAATAATAAATAGTATCTACATCATCTTGATTTTTATGTACATAATTTCATTATTCTAGTTGCCTTTCAATATGAATTTCACATTATAAGAAAATATATATAATACCTAAACAAATTTTATACAATGTCTATACCTTCTCTTTTTGGCGAAGTATTTGGCTTTGTTTCTCTTCTCTAATTACATCTTTGAGAGAAACAACCTTGTCTTCTTTACCAATAAAGAGTATTAAATCCAGCTTTGGCTGGTTACTGGATCTCTGGTTTCTTTCTCCACTTCGCCGATTTTTCTTATCTTCTTGTTTTTGTTTTTCTTTGGTTTTTGCAGGTTGTGAGATCCAGACTCTCTTCCTTCTGGTTCTTCCTTCTTTGCATCTAAATTCGGTTTTCGGTATTCTAGATCGGGAAAATTTTCATATCTTGGAGCTGTAAGTCTTTGACGTTTTTACCACATCTATGAGGTGGAGAGAAGGTGAGTTAGTTTCGGGCCAATAGATTTATTCTCAACAGTGTTAAAACTATCTGAAGGTGAGATTTCTGATTCGGTTTCAGGAGGCGCTTGTCTCATTAGCTGCTCCATTGGAAGACCCTTGTCGGGAGTTGAGATTTACAAATCCACATGTCAAATCGGTGATGAAGAGGAGAGTTTTGTGACCATGATTCCCGGTGACATTATTGATGACTCGCCTAAAATTTTGCATGTCGGAATGCATCTGAGACGACATATAAGACACTAACGTCTTGCATGGAAGAGCCTACCTTCGGTCGGCACAGTAGTAATTTTCAAGCAGATCTATGACATTGGTGCCACCTTTCTTCCATGCTTAAACCTATGTGTGTATTAGCCTCGTTAGCCTAATTTGTTTTCCCGTGTTGTATGTTGTTACACTATATTTCTGGTCTTTATGCTTCCAGTCAAATACTTATGATAACGAAAAAGGTGGGTTGACGGTCTAATTCCACTTTGAAACTTTGATATAACTATAAATACACTCAAACTTCGGTCATCTATCTAATTATAGAGAATTTTGAGGACAAAGTTTTAATTGTACCTTAATTCCATTATAAATTACTAATTGCACATAAATGTTGGTTTTCCTCAGTTTGGTATTTATTGCCCGTATATATGACCCTGAATATTTCTTCCTTACTCGATATATGATCAAAAACTGGGAAAAGAAATCTCTAAACTCATTCGTAAATAAAAAATCTTAAATCTTCACAATAGGTCTCTCTCTCACTGCACATATCCTCTGAGTAAAGTCCTTCACTTATCTTTCAGTGTTAACTTATCCTTTGCACTTTCTACCTTCAGCCGAATCCCAAATCTTTTCAGAACCATCTTGTGTTTCCACTTTATGCTTAGATTTTAATACTCAACAAATTTACTTACCCTTCTCTCTTCAAAGCTTGTGGCTTTCACCCAAAATGGCATCGCCATAGAAGGATTTTTCATGCCCATGTGTTGAAATTTCTTGAATGAGTGAATCATGATAGGTTTGTGCAAGCTGCTTTGGTTGGGTTTTATGTTAATTGCGGTAATTTGAGAGAAGTTAGATTTTTGCTTGAGCGGATAAGAGAACCTTATTTGCTTGTTGGAAATCATTTTTCTAATTCTAGAGAAACCGACAATTCTAAAGAGGTTTTGTGATTGTTCATAGATATGCAAGTGAAACCTAAAGAGCTTTCTTTTGTAGCTTTAATCAGCTCATGTGCGAATTTAGATGTGCTTTGAGGAGGAATTTGGGTTCATGTTTATCTCTTGAAAAACAATATGACTCTCAATTAATTTGTTGAAACTCAGGCTTAATCGGGAGTCAAATTTGTTTATACCGAACCATGACCTAGTTAACATCATAAATCGTTATTTTGGTAATATGCAATTAATCTTTTGACTATATAGATATGTGTAGTTAGTAATTTAGAATCTAATTTGGGTGGAATTAAAACTTTGTACTCAAAATTGTCTGCAATTGTATAGATGACCGAAATTTGAGAATAATTATAATTACTGTATATCAAAGTTTCAAGGTTAAATTAGACGGTGGACCTATTAAAAATTGATTAATTTTGCACTAAAATTATATAATTAATTTGATTTAATTGTAGCAAAAAGAAAAAGAGAAAAAAGAAAAAGAGAATGAGGTAAACGGGTCAAGGAATATCTACGGTGGTTCTATCATTCGATTACTATTATTGACAAAGCCTCCCTCGGCCTTTCTCCTCTTTCTTTCCCTTCTCGACTTGGACGAATACCAATCGCATAATCATTCTCCGATCTTCTTCTTCGATCTTATGATTGATTACTCTGTTTACATGATGGAAAGATCAAGTATATCTCGATCCCGTCAATCTTCAAGGCGTTCTTCGTCTCCAGGTTTGATTATATTCAATCTATTCACCTTCCTGAGCTACTAGGTCTTCTTTGTTTCATCCTTTTTTGGGCTCTTGTGTTTGTATAACCTCAAGTACTCCGGAACCTGAACACATTCAAATCTCAGGGTCTAACTTCGCATCAACTTGTATATGCCTAAGCTTGAGATGATATTGATTCAGTGATCAACATGGAGGAAATCAGGAAGAGCACCATCGTCTTCAACACATTCCAGATCGAAGATGAATGGTATCTACCGGCTGCAAAAAAAGGATAAAGGTAAAGTTTTTTTTCTCAAAGTCTAATATTATTTCCTTTGTTTGGTCCGAACAATTAGTTCTTTAGGCTGCTATAAATGCATCTCAATTTTGGGGCATCTAAAAGATTAGCTCCTTTGACAGAATTGTAGCTTTCTATCTATGAGAAACAGGTTCTTATCTTTATATGGATAGCTTTTGTTAAAATACATAGTTTTTGTTTTGCATGTCAGATTTGATGATCTTTTGTGTGCAACACAAGAGTTTTTGGTATGCACATTTGGGTCAAAGCTGCAGTCTTACCCGGAGCTGAAGGCATATATCATCGCTGCAACACACATGAACTTAAGGTATGCATTTACATGGTCAGTAAAATAATAGTCGCAGGTTACACTCCCTAAACAATTATTGTCCGTACAAACAAAATCCTACGTTCCAATCCTAACAATTTAATCTTTCATACATTTAGGTGAACAATTTAAAAGAAGACCAGCTAGTTCCATCTACTCAGCAATCTCTTTAAGCATTTCCATCTTCTAAGCAATCTCTTGAGCATTTTCAGACGAGTAAAAGGGTTCTTTTCAAATCCAGATTCCTTGGGTTGATGGCACCAGATCCTGAATAAACTGACAGCTTATACCCCTCATCCCTGTGGCATTGGATGATCACCCAGATATGGCGGATCTCCATCTGTTGAGTTAGATGCAGTAGACAAAGAAGAATCAATTCATAGTTGCACCAGAGAATCACAGAATTAGGTTCGTAAAGAAAACACATCTCATTCCAAGCTATACATGTTTTACAAGCTAGAAGACTGTTGATATTTGAGGTTACAAGTTGTGCAAGTGTTTTTGCTACCTATTTTGTGTATCTAACACTAAATCTGTAGTGATTCTTGATATTATCATCAGAACACAAAAAATGAATGTTTGATAAAAAGATTATTCTGAGATTGCAAAAGGAATGTAGCCTGCTTTTGTTATTATTACCGATGTCGTCATCAGTAGTATCAGCAAGCCTTGCAATGGCAGCGATAAGTGCCTGTTCATGTTCCTGCATCACAAATTTGTGGTATTATTCTCTGATCACAACAATATACCACTCACAGTAGGTACTAATCTCAAACCTTGAGCATTTTCTTCGCCTTATCGAGCTCCCGCGGGTCAGGATGTGTAGAATCGAAAACTCTCTCCACCTTAAACATAACTTTGATGTTAGAACAGCCGTTGAGCTTAATGGATACATAACAAGTAAACACAAAAGGTACCTCCTTCACAAGCGAGTCTGTGTTAAATAATTCAATATCATCAGACAAAGTTCTGCGACCACCAACACCATTCTGTTGTGTTGGTGGTGGTACGAGTTCTCTTCTCGGTTGATAAATTCTTGGTCCTCTGCCTCTACCATGTATTTGGGTCCTTCGGTTGCCACGGAATGATCCACTTCCGTATCCAATGTTTAAAGCTACACCACTCTCCTCTCCATCCCACCTTATATCTTCCGGTGGAATCTACGATGATAATATGTCAGTTCTAATCAAGATCATAATCATGTAACGACACCGAATTGTTTACCGAACTAGCTGCAACCACATGCCAGGACTGTTAAGATAATCTCATTATCACGCTTACCTCCTTAAGATCAACCCATTCCCACGTTTCATTTGCTGCATTTATATCATAAACCAGCGCATGCCTACCCTGTGAGAATTATAGCAAGTGCGTAAATTGCAAAACACTTGAAGCAAGGTTCAAATTTAGATGTAATAACACCTACAAACACGCACAGACTTCTTTGAGAAGATATAATGGAAGTCACAACAAACCATCTCTCTACTAAATTGCGTTCTATAATGGCCCAAAAAATACCTCGTCTGCGTTGTACTGGGTTATAATTGCTTCATAGAAGTGATTATCTTCAGGCCATTTTGTCCACACTTTTCTTCCGATAAGAGCTTCTGCAGATTCATTCGTTGATATGCCACTAGGTACCACACGATTATTGAATGACCTATTTCCAGTTGAACCAATTGATGGATACTGCACATATCGCAGATTATGGATAAGGAAATACATAAAACAACACAATGGTTCTAAGCAGAAGAAAGTAGAAAAGGGCAACAATTGGTGAAAATACGACTAGAACATAACACTTACAGATTGATATGTTTTTTGTTTCTTCCGGGAAGCTGAGAAAGTGGGACTAGGAACAACATCAAAAGGCTGAATAGTTGCATGTCTAGAAACTTGGTTTCCGCCTCCCTGTCTCCAATCTCTAGTATGGTTCCATGATAAAACACCATATATATTATATTAACTTATATTCATGATAACTTAATGTTTTCTATTTGTTAGTGCAAGCACACAATCTGACCTAATCCTTTGGATAGTGTCATCCTTATTGACCCTGCTCAGAAGCTCACGATGCTCGTCATCAGATACTCTCAATTCTTTACGCAATTCAGTAATCAAGCTTTCTTTTTCCTAAGTTGCAAAAATGGTACAACCAATACAATCCAGAGATTCAGTCATGAGACTAACAGAATGCAGAATAACCTAATCAAAGCAAAGGGGGAAGAAAGTACCCAAGAAATTGCATCAGACTGTGCTTTGAAAGCTCTTAAAACAGCGGTATATGCTTCCTGTTCAAGTTGATGAATTTGTATCTCCATATGTAGTTTAAATACAGAGACTTTCCATCCAAATGAAAGCTGTCCCTTCTAAATCTTAACTGTCATGACAGTTACCAGCAATAGTTTAGAAGGCTAGAAAACTCAGATAATTGTTGACAATTTTTGTAGGTTTAAGAGAATGCTACTATAACTTATCAAAATTATTCCACGAGTACGATAAAGGGATCATAATCCAAGAATGAGACGACTTACCATTTCCTAGATACAGAGATAAATACATAAATCTACCTCTACTGCTACAAAGATGTTTAGAATAAATAGTGTTACTTTTCCAAGTGTAAAGATCCAATCACTACCGTTTCAACGCGTTATACAAGGGAAACCTCCAAAGAACCACCACAAACTTTAAACATTTGTAGGAATTATCGAAACAATATAAAAATCTAACCCTACGAGAACAACAAGAGTACACCTAAGTAGGCAGGGTAACTTTATATAGGCAAAGAAGCCCCCATTTTATTACAAGGAGATCGCCGGTGGTAAGAAGAATTTTATATATGGAAACAGAGGGAATGTAAAATGGACGATGAGAAATTATTGCCAACTACAGAAGAACACTAGGGATTACGTACCCAACAGAATCAAGAGAAAACATTTATATTTGTAGAAGTCACAGACGATACTTATTGGGAAGAACTGCATTGAAACCACCACAATGCTAATTGAAATGACGGAAACGCTAAAGTCTTGTAAACAAGACAATACAATTATCCCTAATTCAAGAAATCACGAAAAGCTAGTAACTTTTTTCGAAACACTACACCCGGTTAATCCAAAAACCCTCTTCCAAAACTTCCATGCCTAAAACTAGCCAGAATAGTGAAGAATTAGGCAGGACCCTTAAACAGCCAGAGAGCTGAATGAGCAGATGTGCTAACATAAGGTTCGTCATCGAACGCCTGAATCAGTGATTGCTCGAACAAGATTCAAAATGGGCAGAAACATTATACATACCTCTGTTTCCTGAAACTTGAGGAGCAACCCAAAAGAAGGTTTTTCTTCTCCACAGGTTTTAGATACGAAACCCTAGAAAACTCGAAGCGAAACTTGACGCGCTAAATCGCAAAAAGAAAAGAAGCAATTTTAGGGTTCAACGTTTGTTAGGGTAAAACGAAGAATTAACGGAATTGAACGAAAAATTGAAAGGACTTGATCAAAAAGAAACGAACTTCTATTTCCCTCTCGCGAGAAACAATCTTTAAAGGTGAAGGGCACAGAGCAGCGATCGATTTCTCCGGGACTCGGATGGGATGGCGTCGGAATCGCCGTACAGTCGTTATAAAGACGAAACGAATCGTTTTGGTACCAAAAACTTTTAGGCCCACTAAGAAGAGCTACCCGGCCCATTTGAGCCTAATTTGTTGTTGTCTATTATATTCGGCTTTGTATGTTTCTCAATGATGGCAATAGTAATCAGTAACGAGCGAGCTTCCTTTTAGTCACTGATTCATAAAACAAAACGACGTATTAGATCTTGCTTGGTTATAGTTTGTGGCGCCAAACACAAAATTTAAAAGCTAATCAGTTTCCTGAAAATAAAGATCAAGAGTTTTAGCATTTGTTTTTTATTTGCTATTTGCCAAAATCTCTAACCTGAATGACTACCAACTACGAGTATGTGATCTAGTTGGTCACATTTGAGAGAAAGAGTTTAGTGGACTTAAAACATATTTATCAATAGCACAGAAATATATTTCACAGGATTTGAGGTTTATGTTAAAGATGGACAAGTGAAGGTTGTGTTATAGATCAATAAGTTTGGAGTTCAAAAGATTTATAGGTTATGTATTGGTGTTATCGACCAAATTGCAACAAATTTGTGGAAATAAGATTACATTTTGCGGATCTCAACAACATTCTTACCCATTTCACAGCATTAAAATATTTTAAGGAATAATTAAGGAAATAGATCACGATGAAACTTAACCTAAAAGATGATATACGCAACATAATAATAATTTTTCCTTGTTGAACCAAATTAACAAGCCTTAAGCGGAGTCTCACAAAGACAGAGGTTGTGAGAGTAAGCAGATGGTCCAAAAGTCTGGAGGAGACCGCCATGTGGGATTTTACCGCAGAGACGATTGTAGCTCACTTTCAAATGTTCAAGACGTAGCTTGGTCAACCCTGTCGGTAACTTTCCAAATATTCGGTTTTGGCTCATATCCAAAGAAACTATGCTTCTAGCGAACTGAACCTTGGACAAATCAAACTGAAACTGGTTTCTCGACAGATCTATTCGTATTGTTGTTTTGTTTCGGCCAAAAAACATGGAACCATCTTCCACAAAACC
>OVBA01007928.1:0-13507 GCA_900406435.1 Lepidium aucheri | reverse complement strand
TCTAACAGTCACTAAACACCCATCTAGGGAAGGATGGATATTAGATTCGGGGTGTTCCTATCATATGAACTATAGGAAAGATCTAATGTTTGATTTGGAAAAGACAGATGGTGGCAAAATACTGATGGGTAATGATATGTTTTGTGAGATCACGGCTGTTGGAAAGATCAAGATCCTGAATCACAACAGCAAAGAGGTCATACTCACAAATGTCAGATATTCTCCTACATCTAGAAGGAATTTGATTTCTTTGGGACAATTGGAGTCTCAAGGGTGTTGTTTTAAATCAACAAATTATAGGTTAAAAGTGTTGAAGGGTGACAAGGAAATGTTAGCCGCTGATTATACTAACACTTTGTATTTTCTGGATGGTGAACCTATGTTGGGACAGGCAAACACAGCAGAGAAAACAGGAGATCGTACTGCACTTTGGCATAGCAGATAGGGACATACGAGTGATAAAAGGCTACAGCTGTTAGTTAAGAACAAGTCGCTGAAAGCTAGCAAAGTCTCAAATCTATAGCAGTGTGAAAATTGCATTTTGGGAAAGACACACAAATTTTCATTCAGCAAAGGAAAGCATACATCAAGTGGTGTTCTTGAGTATGTGCACTCGGATTTATGGGGGTCACCAAATGTGACTCCAAGTGTGTCTAAGTATCAGTACTACATCTCGTTTGTTGATGATTTCTCCAGAAAGGTGTGGATCTATTTCTTGAAAACTAAGGATGAAGTGTTCTTAAAGTTTGTTGAGTGGAAGGCTCTTGTAGAGAATCAAAGTGAAAGGAAGGTTAAGGCGTTGAGGACAGACAATGGCCTGAAGTACTGTAATTCCATCTTCGATAATTTCTGCAAAGCAAATGGAATTTTGAGGCATAAGACCTGTCCTTATACTCCATAGCAAAATGGAGTGGCTGAGAGGTTGAATAGAATAATTCTTAAGAAAGTTAGGAGTCTGTTATCTGAAACAGGACTTGGTGAATCCTTTTGGGCGGAAGCATCCTCTACAGTTGTTTACCTCATAAATAGATCGCCGTCAGTACCATTGAAGTTTAAAATCCCGGAAGAAGTTTGGTCAGGGAAGAAAGTAGATTACATACATTTGAGGAGATTCGGTTGTTTAGTCTACTATCATGTTAATCAGCGCCAAGGGCTAAAAAGGGAATCTTCATGGGGTATCCTCAAAGTGTTAAAGGATACAGAATTTGGAATGGTGAGGAGAGAAAATGCATTGTAAGTCATGATGTAATTTTCTGTGAAGAGGTTCTCTACAAGGATGTGAAACAGTTATCTGAGGAACAGAAGGGTGTTAAGAAACAGACGGGTAAAAGAGTCAATTTCAGTCTTCCGGAGGATCAGATTACTGATGTGGCTAAAAGTTCTAGAGCAGGTGTGTCTAGAGGAGAAATTTCAGGAACACATCTCTCATCAGAACGATGTTCAGATCAAGGTGGAGTTTCAGATGAACAGAGATCAAATCAGGAAGCTGGTGATGGTAACAGCGATGGTGATTCTGCAAGTGATTCAGAAGTAGAGAGAAAAGCTTGATAACTACATTCTGGCACGGGATAGACAGAAAAGAGCACCAGCTAAGTTACCTAGTAGATTTGATGATTATGATGTTGCAGCCTATGCTTTGAGCATGTCACAGCTGATTGATGAAGATGAGCCTAAAACTTATCAGGAAGCTGTTAGCTGTAAATATAAACTACAGTGGGTTGCTGCAATGAAAGATGAAATAGAGTCTTTGTTGAAGAACAAGACTTTGAAACTGATTGAAAGACCGAAGAACTAGAGATCAATTGGCTGTAAGTGGGTTTACAAGTTCAAGCCAGGAATACCAAGGGTTAAAGAGCCTATATTCAAAGCTAGACTAGTTGCCAAGGGGTATTCTCAGATCGAAGGACTAGACTACAACGAGGTGTTTGCTCATGTGGTAAAACAGGTTACAATTCGAATTATTCTGTCGGTTATGGTGAATTATAATTTTGAGTTGGAACACATGGATGTAAAGACAGCCTTTCTACATGGTAAATTGGATGAAAGGATATTGATGGATCAACCTGAAGGGTTTTCTAAAAGGTGAAGACGTGTGTCTGTTACAGAGATCTTTGTATGGCTTAAAACAAGCACCAAGACAGTGGAATCTGCGGTTTGATGAGTTTATGAAGGCTAAATGTTATGCAAGGAGTAGACATGATCCGTGTGTGTATTTCAAGAGTTATGATGAGACTAATTATCTCTATTTATTGTTATACGTGGATGACATGTTGATTGCAGCTAGAAGTAAAGCTGAAATTCAGAAACTCAAAGACATGTTGAGCAGTGAATTCGAAATGAAGGATCTGGGAGCAGCAAAGAGGACTTTGGGAATGGACATAGTGCATGACAAACAGCAGGGTGTGTTAAGGTTGTCTCAGGAAGAATACATAGCCAAGATGCTGAGGACGTTTTAGGTGAATGAAACAAGACCAGTAGATACACCTATGGAACTCATTTCAAGCTTATGAGTAATAAGAAGGAGGACCAAGCAGAGGCTGAGTTAGAGATGAAAAACATATCATATTGCAGTGCTGTCGGGAGTCTGATGTATGCCATGGTTGGTACACGACCGGACATAGCTCACGCGGTTGGATTGGTGAGTCGGTTTATGAGTTCACCTCGCAAAGAACATTGGTCAGCTGATAGATAGATTCTGAGATATCTAAGGGAAACAAAAGACTGTATTCTAACTTTCACAAAATAAGACAGTTGCAGGGTAACAGGATTCTGTGATAGTGACTACGCAGCAAATTTAGATTGAAGAAGATCAATTACAGGTTATGTGTTTCAAGTCAAATCAAACATAGTAAGTTGGCGATCAGGGTTACAATAAGTTGTTGCTTTGTCAACTATTGAAGCCAAATACATGGCTTTAGCGGAAGTAGGAAAAGAAGCCTTGTGGCTGAAATCAATTACCTGTGAATTGGGTCTTCAGGAGATTCCAGCTCAGTTGTTTAGTGATTCCCAAAGTGCCTTATGCCTCGCAAAGAACAGTGTGTTCCATGAGAGAACAAAGCACATATCGACTCGTTATCACTTCATCAGGGACGTGATTGAAGAAGGGTTGATCGAGGTGCTGAAAATTGGAACAAAGGAAAATTCGGCGGATGTGTTGACAAAATCAGTTTCGGTGAAAAAGTTTAAAGAGGCAAAGGAGAGTCTGAGAGTTCTCAAATTCTCACACTAGCTCGGACACTGAGCTGTGGTCTCGACAGGTGATTGTTGGGGGCTTTCAGATAGGTGATTGTCTTGGGTTTCAAACATGTGATTGTCTGAGGTATCTGACAGGTTATTGTCAAGGGTTCCAAGCAGGTGATAGTCTGGGGTATCAGACAGGTGATTGTCTGAGGTATCTGACAAGAGATTTTCAGGGTTTAACAGAGGAAGATAAGGTTTATTATCTTTGGAAGCTCTATTGGATAAGAGTCAACTCAAGGTGGAGAATGTCGGTTTTTCGAGTTGGACTCTTGCTGTTGTATTGGGCTCAAGTTTATGGTCCGAGACAGGTTGATGTGGGCTGTGATTTAATTGGTTGTTATTTGGGCTTAGGTTAAAGCCCATTAAGAATAGGTACCTGGTATTTAAGTCACATCCACGTGAAGACATTCTCAAGGGTTTATTTCAGCCATAGAGATAAAGGTTGTGTAGATCTTACGGTTTAAGCTTGGTAAACACATTTCAGGGATCTGAGGGAAGAGAGAGATAGGTGATAGTATAGACATATGTAGAGAGTGATACACGGGTGGTGGGAACTTGTTTCTATAATCAACTTGTGGGTAGATCATCTCGGTGAGGGTGTGGGGATTGTACTTGTATTTCTCTGTTTGATATAAGCTATCCGGAGGTTTTCCGGCGAGATGTACCATGACCAACATTTGGTCTTGGGAACTCGTAAATACTCAGTGTCTTTCTCTTGCTTTCATTACACAAACAAAACAAACAAACACACAGGAAAACAACAAATTGTAAAAGAACACAGGAGACTGTATCTGGTAAAAGATTATTGATTGGTAAAACGGACACAAGTGACTGAAACGATATCCTAACAACTAACACTTTAGATCAATTGGCAGGGAGTTATTGGTTAAGGTCTAGTGAGAGGAAAACTCTTGTGAGCCTTTGTTGAGTGTGTTGGAATGTTGCTTCGTTTTTATGTTGGGTAGAATATTAAACAACAAGTATGAGACTTTTGTAGAAAAGTTTACATTGATAAAAACACATTGTACTTTGGATTGGCGCTCTCCGATCAAACTTTGTGTGTCTTAGTTACCATACTTTTTTAATTGGTATCTAAGCGGACCACCTAACATCATCGGGTGAGATCCTTCAGAGAGCATAGAGAGCACACATCAATTCATGGTTGTCAAGCAACCCTTGAAGCTTGATCCAAACAATTATGGACATTGGAAAGTGCATATGAAAACAAATCATCAGAGAGATCGATAAAGAAGTTGGGGGAGCTGTTGAGGACGGATGGACACCATTGACTGTGAAGAACAGAGAATAATTTGTCCCTAAACCAAGAAAAAGATGGAAAGCAGAAGAGAAAGCTGAGTGCAAATACACTTCAAAGGCGTTGTTTGCAATTTTCAACACCTTGTTGTTACACCAGTTTAAGCGAGTGCATGGATGTACAACAACAAAGGAGGAATGGGATATTCTTCAGTTGTTGTTTGAATCAACCTCAAGTGTGAAGCAAACGAAAGTTGACGTGTTGGTACCTGGTTTGAGTCTCTTACTATGGGAGAACATGAAATAATAGAAGACTTCAGTAGCAGACTCAGCGCCCTGTCCCACGAAGCACTGGTCCTAGGGAAAACCTACAAGGATAAGAAATTGGTGAAGAAGTTTCTATGTTGTCTACCTACCAAATTCCATGGACATCGGTGTGTTCTCGAGGTGACTCAGGATTCTGACATGAGTTTTGATCAAGTGGTTGGTATTCTGCTTGCTTATGAAATTCAGCTCAATAAAGGGGTTAAACCGCGTCATGGAAAATGAATTGCTCTGTTGGCTGAAGACAAGGTCAACCCACACACAGCTAATCTAGATGATCAAGTGTGATTAATAGTTAAAAAGCATCTAAGGAAATTTGAAAGATAACAAAAAAGAGACAATCATGTGTCGGGAAGACAAGTGATTGAGAAGGAACATGAAATATCTGACAAACTGTGCCTTGAGTGTCAAAGATATGGCCACTTCAAAGTAGTGTGTCCAACTGTGAAAAAATGACACTAAATTGTTCTGAATGTCAAAGTTTTGGTCATATGAAGTCTGAATGTGCTTAAGCGAAAGGACAAAACTGTGTTGGTAAGCTGCAGTGAGAGTGATACAAAAGATGAAGTTGAGAATGATGATCTAAATGGCTACTTGGCTAACTTTGGTATGATTGATATTTTAAAAAGTGGATCTTGTGTATGAAAATATTATGGCATGACAGACATGTGTCGTTGTAACTTTTCAAAATGATGAAATTGACCACGACTCGAAAGAAGAAGATGATCTAGGGTTATCTCCCATTGATGAGTTGCAAATTATTGTTTGAAAGCTTGTTTTTCTAAAAGAGGAAAACATGAAGCTAAAGTCTGAAAATAAGTTTATGTCGAACAAGGTTTAAAGACTAAACATTAAGTTGGAGACAGAAAAGACCAAGAATGCCAAACTCTAGAGTTGTCTGTTAGAGCAGCTAAAATGTTGTTCAAAGGAACAAAAGATCTTAATAAGATCTTGTAGTCGGGGAAAACTGACAAAGCTAACTAGGGTTTAGGTTATCGAGATGCTGAGAATACAACTGCAAGAGCTGTATTTGTTAAAGCAGTTATCACCAAAAAGGCTACAACATCAAATCATAAAGTAATAGAAACACGTAAGACAACATCGCAGAGGTATGGTCAACAACAAATGTATCACCGATACAACAGAAACTTGTATTGAAGCTACAGGGAACAACTACCAGAATACTGGTACTGTGGGAGGTATGGTCACATCAGATCACAGTGCTACAAGTTTCAGAGTCGCCTTCATAAGATCATGAATCATCAACAGTGTTATAGATCATCATAATCATGACATGGTTTAGGTCAGAAAGATGGGTTTATATTGTCAGGTTCCGTACACAGCAGACAAGGATCAGATGAACCCAAAAACAGATCAATGGTACGTTGACTGTGGTTGTTCAAGACATATGATAGGAAAATAAGAAAACCTCATGAACTTTGAAGAAATCTCCGGGGGGGNCTGCGGGGGGGGGGGGGAAGTGACTTTTGGAGAAGGAGCCAAAGGCCAACTCAAAAGAAAAGGAGATACTCGTGGACACAACCAACCTCGGCTGAGTAATGTGTACTTCGTGGATGGTTTAGCATCAAATCTCATAAGTAATAGCCAGGTGTATGATCTTGATCTAGATGTTACATTCACCAAAGTTGGATGCAAGGCATATAACTCTCAGGGAGTCGTAGTTCGTGAAGGAATAAGGTCAGGAAATGATTGCTATATATGGATACCAGAAAACAAGTGTATGAGTGCCCTTCATGAGAATGAGGTAGAGCTGTGGCACCAACGGTTAGGACACATGAACTATCAAACAATGGTAAAGCTAGTGAATCAAGAGGTTATCCGTGACCTTCCTAAGCTTCAGGGATAGCAAGATTTCCTGTCTGGTCCCTGTAATAAGGGAAAGCAAGTTAAGACCCAACATCGCTCTGTCCTAGATGTAAAGACAACTTCACCTTTGGAATTGGTTCAAATGGATCTGATGGGGCCAATACAAGTTGCTAGCATGGCTGGCAAGAAATGTATTCTTGTAATAGTTGATGATTTCTCCCAGTACACTTGGGTCAGATTCTTAAGAAAAAAGAATGAGACACTTAATAGCTTCAAAATCCTAGCATTGCAACTTAAGAATGAGTGAAATGGAATCAAGGCTATACGAAGTGACCATGGTGGTGAATTTCATAATGTTGTCTTTGATCAGTATTATGGCTATCAGGTGATTGTCCATATTTACTCTACTTCACATACACCTCAACAGAATGGTGTCATCAAAAGAAAGAATCAAACACTGCAGGAAATGGCCAAAACCATGTTGCATGGGAATGGAGTAGCCAAACACTTCTGGGCAGAGGCTGCCAATAATGTGTGTTACATCATCAACATGGTGTATGTATGAAAAGGAACAAACAAAACTCCTTATGAACTCTAGAAGAGGAAGACGCCATCAGTTAGTAATTTTCATGTCTTCGGGTATGTGTGATATTCTAAATGATAAGGATCAGCTTGGTAAGTTTGACTCTATGAGCGACACAATTCTGTTTTTGGGGTATTCAAGAACAAGCATAGCATATCGAATCTACAACAAACGCACACTGATGTTTTAGAAAACTGTAAATGTTGTCTTTGATGATTCATCCTCACCATTGATAGAGATTCTACCTACATATCGTGGTGAACCAACCTCACAGACACCTGTCTCTGAACCAGAACAATAGATTCTTGATCAGCCGCATGTACAAATGCAAGTTCATAGAAATCACTCTGAAACAGATGTGATTAGTGACATTTGGGATGGTAGGATTACAAGAGGAAAACATATCACCTTTAAACAGCTTGCGGGGGGAGAAAAGATGTCGAGCTTGTTCAGTTTGCCTGTATTGTCTCATCTATTGAACCTAAGACACATACAGAAGCTCTTCTTGATGAGTTTTTGATTGAACCAATGCAGGAAAACATAGAAAATTTGTGGAGATTGAATATGTGGGAACAGTTATGACGCCCAAAAGATGCAAACGTTGTTAGGGTAAAGTGGATCTTCAAAAAAAAAGATGAAAATGGGAATGTAGTGAGTAACAAGGCTTGTCTGGTCGCATAAGGGTACTCGCAAGTGGAAGGAGTCAATTTTGATGAAACTTTTTCCCTTGTTGCAAGAATGGAGTCAATCAAATTCATGTTAGGGATGGCCTAGCAGCTTAAATTTAAGCTATACCAGATAGATATTAAAAGTGAATTATTGAATGGTTGGCTACAAGAAGAGGTGTATGTTGAAAAGCCAAAAGGCTTTAAAGATCCAGAACATCCTGAATGTGTGTACAAACTCAACAAAGCTATATACAATATGAAACAGGCTCCCAAAGCTTGATACAAACATCTGGTAACCTCTTTGACTGACAACGGGTACTCTCGAGGAATTATGGACAAGACGCTCGTTATAAAGGAATTTGAATCAGATATAATGGTGGTACAGATATATGTCGATGACATTGTGTTTGACTCCATTAACCAGAGTATGGGTCACAAGTTTATCAAGGTGATGACTCAAGAGTTTAAAATGAGCATGTGTGGAGAGCTAAACTACTTTTTGGGTCTTCAAGTGAAACAGACGATACATGAATATTTGTCACACAAAGCACATATGCCAAGAACTTATTGCAACGATCTAGGCTGTCATCTAGTAAGGAATCTAGAAGCCCAAAGAGAACTTCAGAGAAGTTGGGGAAGGATGAGATAGGAGAACCTGTTGATGATAAACTCTAAAGAAGTATGGTTAGAAGTCTGTTGTATCTCACATCAAGTCATCCAGATTTGTGTTATACTGTTGGAGTTTGTGCACAATATCAAGAAAAACCTAAGAAGTCACATCTGCAGGCGGTTAAAGGATCATCAAGTATGTTAGAGGAACAGTGAATCTAGGTATATACTTTACCAAAGATACAAACAACAGACTAGTAAGATACTATGATGCCAATTGGCCAGGCTCATTAGACAACAGGCGAAGCACAAGCCATAGGTTTTTCTTCATGGGAAATAATCTGATCTTGTGGAAAAGTCAGAAACAGAACAGTGTGTTGTTGTTCACAGATGAAGCTGAATGCATACTAATGGGTAGCTGTTGTACACAAATTATGTGGATAAAATAGATATAGACTGATTATGGTACTCCCTCTAAACCCTTACTCATACATTGTGACAATAAAAGTGCCATAAATGTTCCAAAGAATCTTGTCTTGCATTCTCGAACTAAGCACATCATGATCAGACATCATGTCATTCGAGAACTTGCAGAGGAGAAACTGATCATTATCGATCATGTAAACACTGAATTTCAACTAGCTGATATTTTCATAATAGCACTAGATTTTAATGATTCATTGAATTGAGAACTTTTATTGGTGTTAGTTAAATCTAATTGTCATAGCCGAGTATGTGTAAAGTGTTGATAGGTACATGCTTTAGATTTTGTTGTGCAGCTACTTCAAACAAGTTAATAGTATATTCTTTGGATCTGCACACTATGAAAAATAACTGTCTGTCATACCGTTATGTGTAGATCGTGTAAAAATGGTTGTGGCACTATATATCAGAAGGTTAAAGAGTTGAGGTGAACATCTGTATTAACTGGCCGAGAAGTAAAGTGATGCTCCTAATACATCACTTATCCAACTTTGGATAGTGTTATTGATGAAAAGAGTGAGTTGAGAAGTCAAGTGATACTCATGTTCCATCTAAGTGCGTTAAAGAAGAAGAAATATGAACAAAGAAATCAAACAAGGATTTGTTTCCCTCTCAAGTTATTAAGTGTGTGTATCCAATTTTTTTTTAAAGGATGATTTGTGGATACACACAGCCTCTTGTCTCACAAAAGAAAATTCCAGCTGCATATAGCATAGTGTCAAGAACAGAGTGCTAAAAAGTACACAGGATAAAGGTCTGACTGGTAAAAGACTAGCCACAATAGCCAACCGTTTATATGGTGTAGACTTGTGACACTGGCTATAAGATGTTTCTCAAGTAAGTCATGTCCTCTGTCTTCTCGATGCACAACTCGCTGTGAGGATTTCCACAATTATATATTGTGGTAGTTTAACTAAGTTAATTTCATCATGCTCGGTTAATCTGGTAATTGTGCTCACATGTGTTGATAAAAAATTGGGTCCCTCATCCTCTTTAATTAATGCGCTTGATACTCTGTGTGAGCTACACGAGTCTGTGTTACATGTACCTGTTACTCTGGGCAGTTTCTAGAATTCTTCTTGTAGATAAGGCTCACATCAGGAAAGTTTTGGAATGAAAAGACATTTAGGGTTTTGAGCTTTCCTCGTTTAACAAAAACATCATTCAAAGCCATCACTTTAATCTTGTTCTCTGAAACCCACTTCTGCCTAAAAAACTGTCTATTCGAATCTCTCTCTCCATCGATCACCATAAATCTGATATGTCATCGTTCTCTAGCCTCGTCGGTCACCAACCTGCGCCTCCATAAACACAAGGTGAATCCTCCTCTCTGTGTAGAACGATGAGACCGAAAGTATCTCTTGTTAGATCGGCTTTTCCATCTCAAACCCTAGGAGAAACCAAACCGACGTTGACATAAAAGGTGGTTGATGACTCCATTGAGCCAACATGCGAAGATCTGGGTGGTGCTAATGAGGATGTGGTGGTAAATAAAGCCAGAATCTCTCTGAGAAAAAAGAATCTTGAGTCTCTAGCAACCTCAGAGCAGCCATCTCCACTAGATACTAAGCCTTTTTACTCTGTTTTCATGAGGAAGGTGATGACTTCCGCTCATCAAACTTAGAGAAGCCACTTTCTCCTCTGTGCGTTAATCCACAGATGGTTAATCTGTCCGATTCAGCAGAATATCCCTCACACGGGACACAGATCACTTAAACACCTTCAATATCTGCACGCATTTGAAAGTGTCGTCTGGTTGCTCCACTTGTTCCAAAAAATTCGCGTCAAAAACAAAGTAAAGCTTCCACTTCCGATAATAGCCACGTGAAACAAAGACTGAAACTTCTAGATCTATGACCTTTGAAAAAAGGTATGCTATCTCCTCCTCCTCTAAACAAATTATAGAGGAAAAAGTGTTTGCTCTGGATGACAGTGAGTTGGTTAAGGATGTAATTGAGGATGTTAGTCTATTGAGAACTGTCACAGAGATTGGAGTGTGATCGAGATGTTATTTTTGAGTTCTTTGCAGCATTACCATCAACCTTATAGGGTTGAGTTTGAATTTTCTCCAGCTCGTATCAATCATCTGTTTGGTCTTCCTAACATTGACGACTCTGCCACTCGCGAGAAGCTGCTTCATGTGTCTGATAATGCAGTTGCTTCATTTCTCAGGGATGAACAAGTGATTTTCTGGAAGGGTATATTATCATCGTCATTCACTCAAGTCATCAGGTTTCTCTAGAAGGGCTGCTGCAAAAACTGACTTCCTACAAACAACGAGTCTTATGGACAAAGACTACATGCTAGGATTGCTTACATGTTGCTCAAGGGAATGCCCTCCAACTTTGGTTGGATTGTTTACGATCATGTCTTGTTAATAGCCCATGATCCGGAATCAAAGTTTTGGCTTCCTTATTCCAGTCTGCTATACAACCTCCTCATTCAGCAGCATCTGATTCCAACTAAGCCATTGGGACCATATCACTCTGCCACTGCACGTAGACAAGTCAGTCAAGCTGCTGTCAATGGGAACAAAAAGGATCCAAAACAACCAGCAAAAGCGCTAAAGCAAAGGACACTAAAGGCACAACTTCTAACCCTAGCAAGAAACCGTCACCCGCACAGACTCAGAATGTCATACGCCAAGCAACTCAGGAGCTGGAAACTCTGCTTGTGCTAGGTAAGTTCTCTATCTTGTTACGAGATCATAAGCATGTTATGTTTTTAACTTAGTTATGAAATTAAACAGGGGGAGCAGACTCTGAGACAGAGTCTTGATGTGTAATCATGGGAGAGCATAAGGAGATTTTTTTAATGTTTACATTTTATGCTTTCATTTTTGAAACTTATGCCTATCTTTTGGTGTAGTGTGTGGCTTTCTATTTACACCAGGATTATATTTTGATGCCACATGTGGCCATTAGCAGTATTTTGTTTTTCTGTTGAACTAAAATGAAAACCTAGGGTTGTTAGCATAATCATTGAAGGCTTTTAAGTTTGTGATGTATTGTGATTTGTTCACATGTACTTTGTGCCTTGTTTTTTCTCTGTGTTATGTTTTGAACAGGTACAATGGAATGTCTGATTATCAAACTGAGATAAAAAGAGAGAGATTGAAGATGCATAAATCGTAAGCAAGACGAACATGGAAGAGGCGAGAACTTCAAGTCGTGACAAATTCAAAGAAGTCTTGTGGAACAAAGAAAACTTAAAGACAGAGAGCTGTTAAACAAAATGACAGATGGTTGTCAAGTAAAACTGAAAACTTGACTTAACTTGAGAGTTTCTATTTCTGAGGGATTTAGGAGATTCTAGGTTAAGGGGAACAACCTATAAAAAGGTCATAGGGTTTGGCGAGGCCCTCTAACAATTTAGATCAATTGAGAGAGTTCTTGGTTAAAGTTTAGTGAGAGAAATTAAAAATCTTGTGAGCCTTAATTTGTTGAGTGTGTTGGAGTGTTGCTTCGTTTTTGTGTTGGGTAGAATAGTAACCAACAAGTGTAAGACTTTCGTAAAAAGGTTTACATTAATAAAACAAATTATGCTTTGGATTGGCCCTTCCGATCGAAGTTTGTGTGTCTTAGTCTTCATACTTTTTTCACAAGTTACAAGTATATACTACAAAAATTTCATTGTCTGAAAATATAAAACAAACTGAAGATAGTTTTCTTCAAACTTCAAGATATCTAGCAACCGTTTGAACATTTTTATCTGGTAAAGTTCAAGACCACTCTTGTTCCTTCTGTAACATGGGACATAGCTTCTCGAGGTGTGCTAGTTCGTGTGAGGTTGGAATTATCCCCTTTAATTGCGGTACTCTTTTAAACGCTACAAACAGCAAGCCGCAAGGAATGCAAAGGGAAAATTATAAAACAAAAAGTATGTATTCGAATACAGCACAAAAAAAGCACTTTGCATTGATACATACCTTCGAACGCTTCTTCGTCAGTTACACTATAATATTCAGCCTGTCCCATGTCTTTCAGAAAACTGTGCTCAAATCCAAGTCCAAGGTAGTCCAATCTGTAAGAGAAACCCAAATTGTGATCTTGAAAATGTGTATACTTGCATTCAAACTTGTGAATAGGAATGTTACAATGGGCCTCATGCCCATGAATGCAGATCAGCCTTGGTTAGGCTAGTGTTGGCTCATCACATCATCCCTATTTATGATGCCAAGGGAATTTGAATAGAAAGAATTTTCTTTTACCCTGCACTGAGTGAGGTTCAATGATTTGTCTATCGTCATCTTGAAGTAAGTAACTCATAGCTCCATGAACACACCCAACATCTCCTTTTGTCAAAGTAGCAGCGTGTTTGCTACTGTCTAATTCAAATCCTGCTGCTTCCACTCCAATCCTCCAAACCTAGGTGTCATCCACAAACTCATATAAAAGCGTCCCGTTATGTTTGAATCACTACCCTTACAACCCACCAAATATCCAACTTCCCGCCCTATTTTTCCAATATTTTGTAAGAATTATTTTGGGGTCACAAATGTATAATTAATGTGTTAGGG
>OVBA01007927.1:0-13150 GCA_900406435.1 Lepidium aucheri | reverse complement strand
GGTGGATTGTCATAAGGTTCGAGAGAAGGTGGAACAAGGGGTAATCCTACCATATTACACAAGAAGCTCAGACCAATTAGCCGACATCTTCACCAAGGCAGCAAGCACAAAGGTGTGTGAATTCATATCTTCAAAACTTGGGCTAATCGAGATGCCTAAACCGTGACAATGATCCATACTCTTTTTGGTCTTAGTCGGTTTTGTCCCTATTGGGTTTTCCACTAAGGAGTTTTTAATGAGATGGGGAGTTACAACCTTCAAGCTTGATCCCTAATTAATCACGTTTTGGATTCAAGCTTGAGGGGGAGTATTAAGATAAATACGTTAAGTGTGAGTCAAGGAAGCTCTACTTGAGCTGCAAGCAAGACACACATGTAACCAAGGGTGGAATAAGTTTGTGTGTAACCAAACACATAGATTTATTTAAAATAATTTGTGTAGCCAAACACACTCTCTTCTTAGCCTAATCTAACCGTTGGAAGCTAGTCAAAGTCATATGTGGGCTTATGGATAAGAGATTCAAACAGTTAGGTGTTGTCACACTCACCTTGGAATTAATGAGGACTGAATCTTTCCTCTTATAGAAGAGTCACAAGATATTTGTTGTGCACATAATATTTTATTATTATTGTTGTAAGTAAACCCTAGCAAGGGTCACGTGTATATATATGTGTCCATGTATCTCAGTTCAAAGTTAAGAGAAAATAAACTCTTTCTCTTCATATTCTGCTCTCAATCTCTCTCTCTCTCTCCTGAAACTCTCTCAAACTCTCTCAATCTTTCTTTTTCCGCAACAGTCTCTTCTTTTCTTTGAAATCTTTCAATTATTCCAAAGCCATACTAGTGGGGAGCTATATAAATGGCTGGGTTGTAGACATGCACCATCAGCTTTTTTTCAGCACCACCAAACACAAAGACAACGACACTTGGATGACACTTTCGGCTAGGCCACCTATCTCAACCTATTTTACATTCTATTTTATCTTAGTTTTCATTACCTATCTCTAATTTCTTGTCCCAAACTCTCTCTTGCAATGACTACTTCATGAATAATAGCCAAAAACTCTGTTTTTCAGAAACTATTATAAAAAGTACTCGACCTCTTGAAATCTTTTTCTCAGACATTTGGACTTTACCACTTAGCTCCATATAAAACAATAAATATTATCTCCTAGTTGTAGACCATTAAAGTCGATATCAATGGCTATATCCAATGTAAATCAAATCACATGTTAAAGAAACATTCACCAAATTCAAAGCTCTAGTTGAGAACAAATTCCAGACAAAGATTGATACTCTCTTCACATAAAATGGAGGAGAAATCATTGTGTTCCAAGATTTTCTCTCCACCAACGGCATCACCCATCTTACCACTACGCCACACACACCCGAGCACAACAGAATTGCAAAGCGACGTCACCGTCACGTTATTGAAACTGCCTTGCACTTCTCACTCGATCATCAGTCCCAAAAACATATTGGCCCTATGCATTATCAGCGACTTTATTTCTCATCAATCGAATGTCCACACTATCCTCTCAATGAGATCACCCTATCAAATTCTCTTCCAAACAGACCCCAACTATTTAAAGTTACGCATATTTGGAAGCTTATGCTATCCTTGGCTCAAACCTTACATCAACAATAAACTTGAATCCAAACCAGTACCGTGTAGGGTTGGACATAATACCCTAAACCCAAAATTCGATCCGAACTCGACCCAAAATATTTAAACCGAAATGAACCAAAACTTGTAAAATATCCGAATGAGTTTTGGATCATAAGAATTCGGATATCCAAACCGATCGGGTAAAACCCAAAACTTGAACGGATACCCAAACTACCCAAATTATATAATATATTTAGAAATAATTATTTATGTATATACATTGAATTACACGAATACTCAAAGTTTTAACTATAAATTTATATGTATTATTTATTTTAGAATCAAAATAACAAAAAAACTTAAATAAGAATTTTTATATATTAAATAATGGTTTTTCAAAACTTGTTGTAAGCTTTTTTAAAATATGTTTCTATAACAAAATTAGTAAAAAAATATGGATTCCCAAACCCGACGTAAACCCATACCGAACCCGATCCAAAATAAAGTATTTTATAAGAAAAAAACCCGACCCAAACCCAAAATCAAGTACCCAAACCTGATCTGAACCTGTAAAATATCCGAACGACTCATATATAGGTAAACCCAAAATACTTGTAATCTGAAATATTCAATCGGATAAGGTACAGGTACCCGAATGCCTAATCCTAGTACCGTGTGTGTTCATGATGTGTATCAGGTTTTAACCCTAAGTTATGTGCTGCAAGTGCACAGAAAATCGAGTAGTAATCTAGGGATCGTATCCACAAGGACCAAGTTATCACACTATCAATTCTGAAACTAAACTAGAGCTAAGACGATTAGAAGATTGTTTCTAAAATAAATCAAACAAAAGTAATGATAAACAATAAATGGACTAAAGCACCAAGCTTAGGAAGTTCTTCGGGAAAGTAGGGAATTTGAACCAGGAAACTATTCAGGTAACATTCATTCAACAATCTCGACTCAGACATACATTTATAACCAACCCACTCTCGTGGTATCAATCACTATATCCAGCAACGTAGTGGTCCTAACTCTCATTGGTACCAGGAAACTAATATGCATTATCAATCAGGTCTGATAAGTCCACAATCAACCTTAACATCAGCTATCGTGGTTAAGGATTGATTGCTCACCTAAAGAGGATCCAATTTCCTAACAAGCTTTTGGAATGTTAGGTAGTCTAAGATCGTAGAGTAGTTAGCTACTCTAATCTAAGCCTTAAGTATATCAATTAGGTGGAGAACATATCAAGAAATTTCTAGTTGTTCCTAATTCATAAATTCCCGACAACCCTAGAAAATCCTAAACTTGATTGGGGAACATAGTGAAGAAGAAGATTATATTGCAATATATATTGAAAATCATAAAAGTAAATTGTATTGAAATAAGAGGGTTCAGAATTTTTCTCTAATGGTGTAAGGATCGAAATCTCTCTCCCAAAATCTCAAGTAGCCGTTTAGCTCTGTTTTACTCAGACATTTTAATGTTAAAATAAATGATAAGAATACAAGTATGATTGATATTTCTCTTGACCTAGAAGGCAAACAAACGCATATCACATACGGTGAACCTATCCAGAATAGACGAGATTATGTTTGGGAACGTCTAACCAGAATGGACATCCAAAGAACTTCCTCATGGTTAATTATTGATGATTTTAATGAATTATCTGGCAATCATAAAAAACATGGCGGGCCCTTGCGTCATGCTAGTTCGTTTTTTACTTTTAATCAGATGCTTCTTGACTGTGGATTTATCAACTTCCCAAAATTAGGAAATTCCTGCTAATGGAGATGGGTTAGAAATAATAGAATTGTCCGATGTATCCTGGATAAAGCCTTTGGAAATTAAGAATGGCATGATTTAGTCCCAAATTCAGAAATTGAATATCTAGATATGATAGGATCGGATCATAGACCTACATTTGGCCGATTCTCTGATCAAACCTTTAAAAATCAACGTCAATTCATCTTTGACAAAAGATGGATTGGTAAGACTGGGTTTAAGGAAGTTCTTGAGAAAAGTTGGAAGAGCCTATCATGTCACTGAAGGGTCACTTTCGTAGGAAATAACAATTGTCGGAGAGAAATCTCTCATTGGAGAAGTAATAATCTCCAATCAGGTTGGCAGAAAATAAATGACCTAAAAATAGTTGTTGATGATTTAAAGAACAGTAGTTCTCCTAACATAGATAAAATCTTAGATGCCAACTTAAATCTTAAACATGCATATGTTGAAGAAGAGACATACTGGAAACAAAAGAGCATAAATAAATGGCTTCAGGAAGGAGATGAAAACACTAGATTCTTTCACGCTCAGACGAAACAAAGACGAGCACGTAATCATATAATTGGGCTTCAGACAAGTAGTGGTACATGGGTTACAAAAGAGGAAGACATTTTAGCTGAAGCATCTCGGTACTTCTCTTCCCTGTTTACTAGCAATGGCGATACTACTTATTTACTTAATGAATTAGAGTCCCAAATAACGGATTCTGATAATTAGTTTTTGATGAAATCGCTACTATAGATGAGATCCGCAATGCATTATTTATGATGGATCCGGGCAAAACGCCGGGTCCTGATGGAATGATGGCTCTCTTTTTTCAAAACTCATGGGATATTATTAAGGATGATCTAGTATCCTTAGTCAATAATTTCCTTAACCTAGGATCTTTTAAACAAGGTTTGAATAAGACAAATATTTGTCTGATACCAAAAATTTCCATACCAACAAAAATGGCAGAATTCAGACCGATTAGTTTATCTAATGTTGGTTATAAAATCACTTCCAAAGTTTTGTGTTTGAGACTTAAGAAGGTACTAGCCAAACTTATATCTGAAACACAATCGGGTTTCATCGCTGGATGACTTATTTCAGATAATATTTTGATCGCTCAGGAGATGTTTCATGCACTCCAAACAAATAGAGTTGTTAAAGGCCAATTTATGGCAATAAAACAGATATGAGTAAAGCTTATAATAGGGTGAAATAGAATTTCGTTGAGATTTTACTCCGGAAATTGGGTTTCTGTGAAGCTTGGATAAGATGCATTATGCATTGTATCACAATTGTTGGATATTCAATATTGATGAATGGGACCCTCGGGATGGAATGTTATACCTCATCGGACTTTACGACAAGGATATCCCTTGTCTCTCTATCTCTTTATCCTTTACACGGAAGTTTTGATTTTCAAACTTAGATATGCCGAACACTACAGACTGATAACTGGCATTTCCATTGCCGAATTAGCCCAACAGTTTCCCATCTTCTCTTTGCTGATAATTGTTTATTCTTTTGCAAAGCAACAAAAGAAGAATCATTGCAAATCTTAAGGATACTTAAGGAATACGAACTAGTATCTGCTTAACAAATTAACTTTGATAAATCGTCGATCCAGTTTGGACATGCGGTACCAGATAACAATAAAATTGAGTTACACTAGGCTCTTAGAATCAAAAACATCGGAAGAATGGGTTCATATCTAGGCCTCCCAGAAAATATTGGGGGAGGGGGCGAAAACGAGAGTTTTTGCCTTCGTGCGTGAGAAACTTCAAGAACGTATAAGTAGTTGGTCGTTTAAATTTTTATCGAAGGCAGGAAAGGAAGTTTTGATAAAATATGTCCTACCTGCCTTGCCTACATATGTGATATCATGTTATCGTTTACCAAAATCTATTGTTCTAAAATTAAATGCAACAATAGCAAATTTTTGGTGGACCAACTCAGATACTTCCAAAGGCATCTATTGGAAGCATGGGAAAAAATTATGTGAGCCAAAATCCGAGGGTGGACTAGGTTTTCGAGCATTGGAGGAATTTAATACTACACTTCTAGCCAAACAATTATGGCGTTTACTGGATTTCCCTGATTCACTTTTTGCAAAGGTTATGAGAGGAAATATTTTAAGGATAAATGTCTCTTAATGGAAAAAATAAATGCGAATCCTTCATATGGATGGTGGAGTATATCTTCGGCCCAAGCTTTAGTTTCAAAAGAAACGATCCGGAAAATTGGAGATGGCAAATCTATAAAGGTCTGGAAAGATCCATGATACCGGATTTCTCCCCTAGACATGCAAATAATAATACCTTTAACATATTTCTTGATCTTACGGTGGACCAATTTATAGAATTATAGAACTGGTTCGTAGAAGAAAACTCTTATTTGGCAATATTTTGAACATATAGATGCCCAACTCATTCTGCGTATTCCCATACCAAGAAGGCAGAGACCAGATTACTAGGGTTGGTATTTTTCTAAGACGTATCGCTATTCTGTTAAGTCGGGTTATCAAACTGAAGAGGCATTTTTTTTACTCGACGTGTGCCAATTCAGTCCAAATTTTCAAATTTTGCATAAAAAAATTTGGAAACTTAATTGTCCTAACAAGATTCAATATTTTCTTTGGAAAACTCTATCGGACTGTACTGCGGTCAAACAAAATCTGAGCCAAGGAGGTACTAATTGTGACACACGTTCACGATGTGGAGCAGAAAATGAAACTATTAATCACACCTTCTTTGAATGCCCACCAGCGATTCAAACTTGGGCATTGTCTTGTATTCCCTTGATACCAGATGTTTTTCCATGCAATACGGTTTGGTATAATTTGGATTACTTATTTTGGAGACTACCAAATTAAGAGGAATTTCAGTATTTCTCATGGATTATTTGGAACATTTAGAAAGCAAGAAACATGCATTGTTTCACAAATAGTGATAGAGATCCACGTCATATCATTCTTCAAGCAGAGGTTGTCATATCATTCTTCAAGGAATCAAGATCGCCTATTGTAGTTCATAACATTATTTGTAAGTCCTTGTTAGCTTTTCCATCCAAAACTAGTCAGAGTATTATAGGCCTTAAGTGCTTTGTGAACGCCTCTTAGAAAAACACGGACCTCAAAACGGGGTTAGGCTGGTTTGATTTTCCAGATGCAGTGGAGAGAGTATGTATGGGGCTCAAAGTGTCAATATGAATTTATCTCCTCTATATTCAGAGACCGAGGCTGTTCTTTGGGTAATGGGGTCTCTCTTCGCACTTCATATTTTGGAGAAGGAAGTCTCAACAGACTGCAAGACGATTTTGAAGATCCTAAACCGACCGGAGGAATGGCCGGCTTTCCTGTCCTACCAGGAAGAGTTTTCACATTTAAGTTCATTATTCTCTTCTCTCTCTTTATCTGTTATCCCTCGGCTCTTAAATCATAAAGTTGATGCTCTTACTCGTCATGTTAGAGAGACAACTTATGATTATTAATATAAACTTTTTTGTTGTTCTATTATAAATATAATCTACCATTGACAAAAAAATAGATTCAAAGCCCAATTATAGTGAAACAGCTTCCAGAAAAGTATTATATTGAGTTTTTCTCAAACATTTATTTAACTGGTTTGTTCTAGTACTAATAAAAGTGTTTTTGCGTTCTTCTATCAAATCAATTGAGCATAGTGGTAAGTAGATGGGAATTGTCGAACCAAATACTCAGAGTTACTTGTAAACAATCTATCTAATACTAGATCCTAATCCAAGTAACCTACCATTCTGTCACAATGATAGATCATGATATTTAGATGAGCTTGAAAACTAGAGAATAGGACAAATTACACAAAATGACAAAGATAAAACAGAATGAAAATGACTAAAACAGAGAAATAACATAAAAACAGAGCATACCAATTGCAATAAGATGAAAATTAAATTAAAGGCAATGATCTAGAGGATAGGGAGGTTGATCGGCGAAAAACTCGCCGATCCCAACTCGTCAGACTCTTTTGAGCGATCTCTAGACCGGGACTAGATTAGATTGACCTGCTCTCGCGGTGAAGACCCTTATCCAAAACGGCTGATCCATTACGGCTCTCGCCGCGATCAGACCGAATCAGAAGCATTAAGCTAAGCCCAACTCGTCTAACAGCCGACCCACATGCTAGATCTCTCTTTGGCGGATCAAGACATCACTAACAAGGCACTTGGTCTCCGCTCCCATTAGCGCTAGCCTTAGGTCATGACCCAAATCAGATCTCTCTTGATCAGGGAGAGATCTGCATTAAGCTTGGCGTAGTTAGAAGAGATCGGAGTTCAAATCATGGCTAGAACAACGAGGGAATCAACGGATTCACCTCCGATCGCCCTATACTCGAGATCCAAACGGATCTACTCGCGCCTCATTGTGTGAGGGCGGAGGAGTAGGGATGTTCTAGATTGCATAAACATAAAGAAACTTAAATAAAGTTGCATAAAGTAAAGATGAAGAACAAAATAAACTTAAATCATAAACTTCATAGCATAAATTAAAGAACAATCATTATAAGAGTACCTTAAACGAAGCTAATGATAAAAGCAATAACAGATAGAGAGAGTTTTTTTGCTAAAACAACATATAATTCATAAGAGTGTGATTAGAGGGTATTTATAGGGTTATTTGCATAACCCTAATGGTCAAACCGACTTAAGTTGGTCAACCAGGAATTATGTAAGTCTTGCCCTCGGAGTCCTTGTGCGAGCTTGGGCACCGAGGAGTGCTTCTTGCCTTGGTCCTCGAGGGTTGAGAGTGAGTGGATGGTCCGAGTGTAATCCTTGTGATGAAGAGATTGATCTTCCCTCACGGCAGATGGGTTAAGGCTGGTGACTGAGGCATCTTTTCTTGAGCGTTCTGAGCAGTCCTGGCTTTACGATCCGCGAGGTAGCGATCCGAGGTTGCACGATCTTTTTTGCCTAGCAATTAATCCAATTGTCCTTGGCTCCAGTTTTAGCTCATTTTCTGGTCCTTTTCCTAGATAAAACTCCATACTCCAAATACAAATGCAAAGAGAGCAAAACAAACCTAAAAGGACATAAGTAAAAGAAAAATCTATCTAGACGGATGCAAAACAACCTAAAATAAGACTCTAAAACCATCAAAAATCACACACAACAGCTTCCCCAAACTTAGATCTTGCTTGGCTTCAAGCAATTGCAATGACCTAAGATGGAAAAGCTGCACACAAAGTGGGAGAACAACTTGCTTAATCATCTTCAAACATAGCATTCAACCTATGGATTCCTATCACCTAAGATGGTCTCTAAAGATATAAGTCTATTTCCTTATATCTTTTTGGTGCTGTCCTCAAAAGAGACTAGAGATCAACAAGTACATAGTTCAACTTCCTTAAGCTTAGCATGATCATTTTTCAACTTAAATGGTTCCCTCTCATTAAAATTTTTGCTGCCCGATTATTCATTCTTTCTTTTCTTTTTTTTATGTGCCCTTTTGGCTTTTCCGAAGTTGGCTTACACAAACATGAAAGGTTACGTGTTTATGCTTCCTTCCAAGTTGCTCCACCAACCCGCATATAGAGTAAGCAGCAGATATATACGGATGTGAAAGGCTACGGGTTTACGCATCTTTCCAGCCGCTTCACCTTAACCACTTACTCGGTTTAAAGTCTTTGCGGGCAGCCTTATTTTCCACGTAACTTTTGAGAGGGGTTTATGAAGCACACACTTTTGGATCATGCTAAACATAAAGAAGGAAGGTATTGATGCATCTCTAGACTTTAACTTGGA
Organism: Lepidium aucheri; assembly: GCA_900406435.1. Lineage (NCBI taxonomy): Eukaryota > Viridiplantae > Streptophyta > Magnoliopsida > Brassicales > Brassicaceae > Lepidium > Lepidium aucheri. The sequence continues at coordinate 3,984 of OVBA01007927.1, read as the reverse complement.
AGTTTAAGTTCAGTTTTAAAAGGAATCAAACTAGACCTATTCAAAACACAACCCAAGAAAAGTTCACCAAGGCGATGATCCACCCAAAAACTTTCCAAAACGGCTATCTACCAATCAAGAGCATTCACAATGGTTACTTAGCTAACTTAACAAGGATTTGCCCATTATCAAGATCATTCCCACAAAAAAATTACGGATGCATGAATCCTAAGTGAATGCAACCTAAAGACAAAACTAAATGGATGCAACTACATGATCATTCTATTTCTTTCAGATTTCATTTTCAAAAAATTTCAAATTTTTATGGTTTTTCTGTGCCTTAAGTGCCATGAAATGCAACAATTAAATGCACAAAGAAAAATCTAACCGGATTTTTACTTACTTGATGAAACGGATGAAAAACAAACTAAGAATCACAAAACACATGGTTAGTAACCTCTAGGACCCTCCTCCAAACTTAGATCACACAGTCCCTTGTGTGTATAAAAGCTTAGAGGTGAACCCTAGGTTGACAAACAAACGATAAGATGCAATGGTATTTACAAAGAAAGGAGTAGAGTATACCTAGGAGTCGGAGTCCTCGCCACTTGTTGTGAGTTCAGCGTACGAGGGTCCTCTTGTCTTTTCTATGATTGCTTGTATGCTTTTGGAGCGACGCCTCGGCTGTTGGGACGAGGAGTGTGTGTGGGGGATCAGTATCTCGTGGTTCGTTGAGCTAGTTTATCCACGGGAAAAGACAAAGATGCTGTTGTGTTCGTTGTTAATCTTGCTTCGAACATCAGATAACTTCCAAGCTTTTGTTCCTCCAACTGAAAGGTTGATTTGGAGGTGTGACCAAATTTTCCTCTCCACTCGCTCTATCTGTATTCGCCGGATGTAAAATGTCCTAGCTTCCATAAACTCTCCTGATTTCATCTTCTACATTCTTGCTTACCATTTTCCGATTCTCTGTCTTTTCACTCTTGCCTTTGTATTAGATCCTTGGTTTTTTTTTTGTAAGCGTTAGGTTTGCTTTAAAGGGAGGGAAAAAGGATGAGAGGAGGAAGGCGAGGATACAAAAGGATTTTATGCTTCCAATGGAAGAGACCGGTTTCTTGAATGGGAGTATCGCTGGTCCTGAGGTTGGACTCAATCCTTGACCTTATTATGGCCCTTGATTTCGAATTTAAAATGCTTGACCGATTCTCCACCATTGGACTGGTTTGACTGTCCTTTCTTCTGGGAATTACAAATTAACTGGTGGGGACCAGTTGATGAGTTGGACTTTTGGACAGCTGGCTATACTTGTGTTGTTGAAAAAACCTAGTACCCTCGGTGTCCTTGCTCCGAGGGAAATCCACATCTTTTGCCTTTGAATCTTCGAAGCTGGTCTACCCCTGATGAACACTCCTTCAACCAAAAGACAAATGCATAAAAATATATACAAGGATATCTATGGGACTTCCTCCCAAGTGAGCTTGTTTATAGTCTCAAGCTCGACTGTCTCCTCGCTTAAGACTGATGAGATTCGTCGAGGACTGCCACAGTCCTCTCCGGGATTTCCTCGTTTCCCACATAAGGTTTAACCCTATGCCCATTCACCATGAAGGGTTCCCTACTTTTATTGATCAAAGTTATTGCTCCTGGCGGTAGAACTTCCTTAACCTCAAACGAACCGGTCCACCTTGACCTTAGCATTCCGGGAAACAACTTAAGTCTTGAGTTGAATAATAGCACTCGGTCTTCAGCTGAGATCACTTTCTGTGCTATCTTTTTGTCATGGAAAGCTTTCGTTTTCTCTTTGTAGATCTTGGAGCTCTCATAGGCATCAATCCTTACTTCCTCTAACTCGTGCATGTTTATCAACCGTCTTTCTTGGGCTGGCTTTAGATCAAAGTTCAATAGTCTTGTTGCCCACACTGCTATAAATTCAATTTCCACCAGGAGGTGACATGACTTGCCATATAGTAGCTGAAACGGTGTTCTTCCTATTGGCGTCTTGTAGGTGGTTCGGTATGCCCAAAGAGTATCGTCAAGCTTATTTGCCCAACCTTTCTTGGAAGCACAAACTATCCTTGTGAGTATTGATTTTATCTGCCCATTGGAGACTTCTACTTGCCTGCTGGTTTGAGGATGATAAGGTGTGGCTACCTTGTGTTTCACCCATACTTTCTAAGCAAACTCTCAAATGCTTTGTTGATGAAATGTGATCCTCCATCCTAATCACCACTCGTGGAACTCCAAATCTAGGGAAGATGATGGTCTTGAACAACTTAATCACTATTTTTTCATCATTCGTTAGACTTGCTACCGCTTCGACCCATTTGGGGACATAATATACGACTACCAAGATTTAAGTGTTTTCGTGTGAATTGAAGAGTCCCGTGAAGTCTATTCCCCAACAATCAAATACTTCGGTGTGCAAGATCGGTCTTTGAGGAATCTCATCGTTGTTCCTATGTTTCCCATTTGTTGACAAGAGTCAGACTTTGATATGAATGCTTGAGCATCCTTGAACATAGTAGGCTACCAAAAGCCGGCTTGCAAAATCTTCTGAACCGTTTTGAAAGCTGTGAAATGTTCCCCATATGTAGACCCATGGCAGTGTTCCAATAGTCCTTGGACCTCTTCTTCAGCCACACATCTTCTAAACACACCATCCAATCCTCTCTTGTACAAATAAGGCTCATCCCAAAAATAGTGATTTACGTCTCTGAAAAACTTCTTCTTTTGATACCCTTCCAAACTCGTAGGTATCTCCCCTACCACCAGGTAATTGACCAAGTCAGCATACCAAGGGAGTACTGATCCCGTAAACCGCCTTTTCTGTGGAGGGTCTTCATTCTGGTCCTCCCGTCGCTCCTTGGCATCCACTACTGCGAGTTGTACCTGCGAGGCTTTACCCTTGCGTTTTCGTCTGGAGGTTTGAAGTGCCATCAGTTGTTTTTCAGGCATGGAGTCATTTATTGGCACTCAGTCTTCTACCATCATTCTTGATAGGTGATCAGCTATACTATTCTCTATACCCGGTTTATCCATTATTTCCTTATCAAACTCTTGGAGAAGAAGTATCCATCTAAGGAGTCTTGGATTTGCATCCTTTTTCTTCATGAGGTATTTCAAAGCCGCATAGTCGGTATGGACGATGACCTTGGAACTAACTATGTAGGACCTAAATTTCTCAAATGCGAAGACAACAGCCAGCAGTTCCTTCTTAGTTGTTGCATACTTAATTTGGGCATCGTCGAGTGTCCTACTCGCGTAGTAGATGACATTCAATTTCTTTTCTTTCTTTTGTCCAAGAACTCCTCCTACCGCATAGTCACTAGCGTTGCACATGATCTCGAATGGTAGAGTCCAATCTGGTGCTTGGACAATGGGTGCTGAGACAAGGGCTGACTTGATTGTTTTAAAGGCTTCCATACACTCGTCATCAAATGAAAACTATGCCTCTTTGCACAATAGGCAAGTGAGCGGCCGAGCTATCTTTGAGAAATCCTTGATGAACTTCCTATAAAACCCGGCATGCCCCAAAAAGCTTCTAATGTCCTTTACCCTCTTTGGGGGTTGTAACTGACCCATGACATCTATCTGAGCCTGATCAACCTCAATCCCTTTCTCAGAAATCTTATGTCCCAAAAATGATTCCTTCCTTGACCAAGAAGTGGCATTTCTCCTAATTAAGTGCCAAGTTGATCTCCCCGCACCTGCTCAATACCGTGCATAGATTTGACAAACAAGAGGAGAAGGAGGAGCCATAGACGGAGAAATCATCCATAAATACTTCCACCATCTCCTCGATTAAATCCGAGAATATAGACATCATTCAACGCNAAGTTGTGGGAGCATTACAAAGTCCAAATGGCATTCGTTTATAAGCAAAAGTTCCATAAGGACAAGTAAATGTTGTCTTTTCTTGATCTTCTAGGTGTATAGGGATTTGAAAGAATCCAATATACCCGTCTAGAAAGCAATAAAACTTGTGGTTAGCTAGACGTTCTACCA
>OVBA01007926.1:0-13512 GCA_900406435.1 Lepidium aucheri | reverse complement strand
GAAAATCGATATGTGTCATTGAGAAGATGCTTTGTCTCTAGGTTTTTCAATTTTCAATCGATTCTTGATAAACAAACATTGATGGTACTTAGTTGATGTTTTCAACAATCCTCAAAAATCATAGTTCTAAGCAATCAGTTTATAGGCATCAAAGTCAACAAGTAATCAAAAAGTTCATTAGTAACAACGAACATCCTCCCCCAGACTTTTCACACCATCCCGGTGTAAGAACAAGATTGAGAGAGAATGTTTCGCATAAAAGGAACAAAAATCAGATGTATCGAAGGAAAGGAAGAGAAATGGTGAACTTGTACCCATAATCGATCGGTCGCCACATGTGAGCAATCGATCAGGGTGTGAGCGAGTTCTAGATCGATCCAGGGTTGATCTACAAATTAAGCGCATGGAGCCTAGTCCCGCTGATCGATCGATCTGGTCATCGCGGTCGATCGCACGGTCGTGTGCACACCTATTTTTATCCATGATCGATAGATCGTGCGTCTGATCGATCGATCGCTTCCCAATTTCCTAAAACCAAATAAAAACAAAACAGCAAAAGCAGAAACCAAATAATGCAAAACGAAATACTGAAAACTTACTAGTGGGTTGCCTTCCACTTAGCACTTGTTTAAAGTCATTAGCTTGACTTGAAGTCCCTTATTTCAATGGAAGATCATTCAAAAGGTATGGAAGTTTCATTGGCAATGTCCATATTAGCAAAGTAATGCTTTAAACATTGGCCATTTACAACAAACTCGCCTCCCTTTCTATCGAATAATACTACTGCTCCATAAGGACGTACTTCCTAGATGGTGAAAGGTCCTGACCACCTTGACCTAAGCTTTCCAGGAAAAAGTCTCAAACGAGAGTTAAATAAAAGGACCAAATCATTAGGTGCAAAACTCTTATTAAAGATACGCTTGTCATGTGTTGCCTTAGTCCTTTCTTTGTAGATCCTCGTGTTGTCATAGGCTAAGTGTCTGATCTCTTCTAACTCATTTAACTGCAAAATCCTTCGTTCGACTGCCGATTTGATATCATAGTTCAAATATTTGATAGCCCAATTTTCTTTGTACTCGAGCTCAACTGGAAAGTGACAAGACTTCCCATAGAACAGATGGAATGGGTTTGTACCCAGTGGAGTCTTGTAAGCTATCTTGTATGTCCAAAGAGCCTCATCGAGTTTTGAAGACCAATCCTTCCTTGTAGAACAAACAGTTTTCTGCAATATGCTCTTGATTTCTCGGTTCAAAACTTCAACCTGTCCACTTGTTTGAGGATGATATGGTGTAGCCACCTTGTGATGAACTCCATACTTCTTTAGAAGACCGTTGAAGGTCTTGTTAATGAAGTGTGAACCACCATCACTGATGACAACTCGTGGAACATCAAACCGAGGGAAAATAATGTGCTTGAACATCTTTAGTACAACCTTAGCATCATTTGTTGGGTTGTCCAGCGCCTCCACCCACTTGGAAACATAATCAACTGCTACAAGTATGTACTCATTCCTTGAAGAATTCGGAAATGGTCCCATGAAATCAACTCCCAAAGCATCAAAGACTTCAACTTCGAGTATGAAATTCTGAGGCATCTCATTCCTCTTGCTAATGTTCCCTTGTCTTTGACATGAATCACACCTTGAGATAAAAGCATGAGCATCCTTAAACATAGTTGGCCACCAAAAACAAGCCTATAGAACCTTCAAAACTGTCTTGAAGGTTGCAAAGTGTCCCGCATAAAAAGAACCATGACAATGAAACAAGATCCCTGAAACATCATCCTCGGATACACACCGTCTGAAAATCCCATCATCACACTGCTTGTAAAGATAAGGTGCATCCCAACAGCAGTGCCTGATGTCACAAAGAAACTTCTTCTTCCTACAACTGTGAAACTCAGGAGGCTCAATGTCTGCGGCCAAATAGTTAGCAATCTCAACAAACCATGGTGTTCCTGGAACTCGCAGAATCTTGGAAGAGGGACGAATTTGTCTCAATGTGGTATAAATAGAGTAGACTTGTTCTTATTGCAAACTATCATCTAGGGATACACTATTATTCACCCTAAGCCTTGACAAATGATCAGTCACTCCATTCTCTATGCCTCGTTTGTCTCGGATCTCAAGATCAAACTCTTGAAGGAGAAGAACCATCGAAGAAGTCTTGGTTTAGCATCCTTTTTGGCGAGTAGATACTTTAATGTTGCATGATCTGTGTGAACAATCACCTTAGAACCTATCAAATATGATCTGAACTTTTCGAATGCAAAGACAATAGCTAACAATTCCTTCTCAGTTATAGCATACTTCCTTTGAGCATCATCTAAAGTTTGACTAGCATAGTAGATCACATGCGATTTCTTGTCCTTTCTCTGCCCAAAACAGCACCAACTGCATAGTCACTTGCATCACACATGATCTCAAACGGCAAGTCCCAATCCGGTGGCTGCACAATTGGTGCACTCACTAAAGCTTCCTTTAATGTGAGGAAAGCTTCTACACATTCCTTAGTGAAATCAAACTTGACATCCTTACAAATCAGGTGTGTCAAAGGACTGGCCAGCTTTGAGAAATCCTTAATGAACCGTCTATAGAACCCGGCATGGCCTAGGAAACTCCTACCATCCTTCACTGTAGTTGGCGCTTTCAGGCTGGTCATGATCTTGATCTTGGTCTTGTCAACCTCTATATATCATTCCCAGATATCTTGTGTCCTAAAACAATCCCATCTCTAACCATGAAGTAGCACTTCTCCCAATTCAACACAAGGTGTTTCTCCTCACATCTTTGAAGTACCCTACAAAGATTAGAAAGACAATCAGCAAAAGAAGAACCATATATAGAGAAATCATCCATAAATACTTCCATAATATCCTCAATCATGTCAGTAAAAAGAGACATCATGCATCTCTGAAAAGTTGTTGGTGCATTACACAAACCAAATGGCATTCTATGATAAGCAAGGGTGCCATAGGGACATGTGAATGTGGTCTTCTCCTGATCGTCTGGATGAATGGGAATCTGAAAGAAACCTGAATAACCATCTAGAAAACAGTAGTAAGTGGATTTGCCAATCTTTCAAGCATTTGATCGATGAAGGGCATTGGAAAGTGATTCTTTCTAGTCGAAGAATTCAAGTTCCTAAAATCGATACACATACTATGTCTTGTAACAGTCCTAGTAGGTATCAATTAAGTGTTCTCATTCTTAACTACAGTCACACCTCCTTTTTTAGGCACTACATGAACAGGGCTGACCCAATTACTATCAGATATAGGGAATATAATTTCTGCTTCTAACAGTTTCATGATCTCTTTCTTAACAACTTCCTTAAGGCTGGGATTTAAACGCCTTTGGTTATCTATGGAGGACTTAAAATCATCTACCAAGTGAATCCTATTCATACACAACTCAGGAGAGATTCCAAGAATATCATCTAAGGAATAGCCTATTGCTCTATGATACTTACAAAGTTCGCATAAAAATAAAGCAGTTTCAGCATTGTTCAACTTAGCATTGATAATTACAGGGTAAGTTGAGTTTGGTCCTAGAAAACCGTACCTTAGCCCAGAAGGAAGTGTTTTAAGATCGACTTTAGAGGCCTTGAGTTCGCTCCAAGGATTATCTAAAGGTTATGTGATCGATGGCTTAGGTGCTTCTAAAGCCAAGTAAGCAACCATCCTCTCAACTGACTTGCTTGAATCCAACATCTTAGCATAACTGGCTGCTTCTTCATTTAGAAACCCATACTCAGATTAATTCCATGTGAGTACTACACAAGAGGATCTTCGGTTATAATCTCATCAGTCATTTGGTCTGCAATTTCCTCAGAAGCATCGACCGTGAAAGTCATCCCATTAAGCATAGGCTTCTTAAGCATTATGTCCATCTCAAATCTCATTACCATATCGCCTAAATGGAGGTCGATTCTACCATTCTTCACATCGATCATAGTCCCTACACTTCTGAGAAACGGCCTTCCCAAAATCAAAGGATCCTTAGGTTCTTCATTGAGCTTGAGAACCACAAAGTCTCTTGGAACAAGAGCATTCCCAATCTTCACATGCAAATCTTCGAGAATACCAACTGGAAGTTTGACTAAACGATCAGCAAAGATCAAAGATATCCTAGTCCTCTTAAAGTCTGTATATCCGAGATGTAGTGCTGCAGAATATGGCATTAGGTTAACACTCGAACCCAGGTCACATAGAGACCTTGCAAATACAAGAGAACTGATCTTTATTGAAAGCACAATTCGTCCCGGATCTTCTTCCTTTTTGGGCAGCTTGTTTTGAAGTACAGTACTGAAATCCTGAGTGATCATCATAACCCTTTCTTCCCTTGTAAACTTTTTTGTCACCAGCCCTTTTACATAGCTCTTAAGAGAAGGCATCATCTGCAACGCATCGACAAAAGGCAACCTCACATTCAAATCCGCAAGCATCTCTTTGCACTTAGCAACTTCCAAGTATTTTCGAGACTTCTTTGGTGGAATAGGGTATGAAGGTTTTGGCACATAGGTCTTTTCTAAAACCGTAGCTGATCTCTGACTAGGGTCACTGGATCCTGCAAAATTTGCTTTGGCGGAACAATCTGTTCAGCATCGTCGATCGATCGATCATCACTGGGATTGATCGATCGCTCAACCTACAAATCAAAATGGACATTCTTTTCCTTTTCTACCTCGTCATCTTCAACATCTATCATCTCATCCTTCTTAGATGGCTTCCTCACAGGAGGTTCCAGGTGCTTCCCACGCCTTAATGCCAAAACACTACATTCTTGGTAGCTATCACAATGAGAAGGTAATGTATCCAATTGTTGTACCTTAGTGATGACATAGTTATACTTCGAGCAAAATTCTGCGTACAGCCTGTCCACCCTTGCATTTATCTCATATGTGGAGTGATGTTGTGCCTGTATGAGTTGCTGTAACATGGTCTTGATCTCATCCTGACTACTATCTGAAGAACTCTTTGGTGTAGGAAGTAGATTAGGCGATGAACAAAAGTTGTTAGGCATCAATATTGAATCTGAACATCCTGCATCCATCTCTACTTGTATCTCACAGTTATGCACATCCCTTTTCTTCTTGACTCCACTTACTGCAATGAACTCATCTAGCTTCTCACTAATCCCATTGATCTTCTGTGACCGAGAACCTTCTGATTCATCATCGCTAAGAGGTTCCTTAATCAGGCTTAAACCACTTGGACTTGCAGCCAGATTTTTGATCAAAGCATAGGCGTCTTCCGTTGTACTGGTCATGAAATTTCCCTTGCTTGCTGCATTCAACAATCGCCTATACTCCCAGTTTACACCTCTATAGAAGAATATCAAAAGCTGTCCATCACTAAACCCATGATGCGTACAATTTCTCTTGTATCCCTTGAAACATTCCCAAGCATCACTAAACAATTCATCTTCATAGTGTTGGAAGTGTGAAATCTGATTTTTGAGTGGTTGGGTCTTAGCTTTGGTGAAAAGTGATCCAAGAAAGCATCTCTAATCTCATCCCAAGAAGTAAATGAAGCTGCAGGAAAAGACTTGATCCACCTCAAACCTTTAGCTTCCAATAAAAACTTAAAGAGCTTGCACTTAGCATAATCCTCAGAGATTCCACTAGGTGCTGTAGTACTGCAAATTTCTTCAAAATTTTCTATGTGGTCCATCGGGTTTTCAGCTGAAAAACCATGGAATGGAAACTGCTTAATCAATGTAATCAGTTGCGGATTCAACTCATAAGTAACCCCATGCAATGGAGGTATAGAGATCGCTGATCGATTCTGGTAGTGAACATGAGGAGTATCCACTTCCCCGATAGCTCGGTGTTGAGCTTTTGCATCCCTCTCTTTTCAGCTCTTATATCTCTCTCATTAACCTCTCCACAATAGCCTTTTGATCTTGGTCATGTTGACCAGCCGCAATATTCTCAGGATTGTCCATAAGAGTCATATCCTAAAAAGCAAAAACAAAGAAACAAAAACAAAAATAGATGTAAATAAAAGGTGTCTTGGACTAAAACTCAATCGTGAATCAAAAGGCGATAATATTGATCCCCAGAAGCAGTGCCAAAAACTTCATGCTTATCAGATTTTAACCCTAACCTATCTACTACAAGTGCACAGCAAATCAAATAGTAATCTAGGGGTCGTATCCACAAGAACCAAGTTATCACACTATCAATTCTGAAACCAAATTAAAGCTAAGACAAATAGAAGATTGTTTGTAAACTGAATCAAAACTGAATTAACGATTAACAATAAATGATTAAAACACCAAGCTTAGGAAGTTCTTCAGGAAACAAGGAATTTGAACTAGGAAACTATTCAGGCAACATTCATACAACAATCTCGACTCAGACATAAATTTATAACCAACCCACTTTCATGGTATCAATCACTATATCCAGCAACCTAGTGGTCCTAACTCTTGTTGGTACCAGGAAACTAATATGCATTATCGATCAGGTCTCATAAGTCCACAATCAACTTTAACATCAACTATCGCGGTTAAGAATTGATTGCTCACCTAAAGAAGATCAAATTTCCTAACAAGTATTTGGAATGTTAGGTAATCTAATATCATAGATTAGTTAGCTACTCTAATCTAAGCCTTAAGTATATCAATTAGGTAGAGAACACATCAAGCAATTCCTATTTGTTCCTAATTCATAAATTCCCTGCAACCCTAGAAATTCCTAAACTTGATTGGGCAACTACTCAATCATGGAGTAGAAGAATATCATATTGAAAATTGTATTGAAAATCATAAAAGTGAATTGTATTAAAAATAAGAGGGTTCAAAATTCTTCTCCAATGATGTAAAGATCGAAATCTCTCTCCCAAAATCTTAAATACAAGTTTTCTCACGTAATAAATCTCTCTCTAAAACATAATGAAAACTGATCTTATATAGGTCCTAGAAATGTAGGTCTAAAATAAGAAAATTAGGTTTTTGTCCTTGCCAGCTTTGCTGATTGATCAATCAAGGATGTTGATCGACCGATTAAGGCCAATTGCTCGATCTTCAATAGGTGTTAGCCGATCAGTAGATCGCGCGCGTCTCTTGCTGAACAATCAAGGATCGATTGATCAAGTATAGTGGTCGATCTATCAAGACTCTAAAATTCCATATATTTCTCTAATTTATCTTCGACCAAGCTTTAAGGGCATGATCTGAATTTGATCTGTTTTCCACCTGAAAAGACTCTACAAAGCAAACAAATAATTTGAAAACATGCGATTTAATGAGTTTTAAACCGATAAAAATAAGGTATATCATGCGTCTGATGGTAATCGCAGAACGTTGACATGTCTTGAGGTTTTCTATTCTTGAACTTTCCGGCTGAAAAGGTGTGATGGCAAGTTACAGTCTTCTCACCTTGCGGCCAGTTGTTACTCTGGATTTTGCTCGTTACCGATTGTGTTTTCGTGGCTTCTTTCTTTTTGAAGTGTTTTGGCCTGAGTTCGAATCTTCGTTCTTCCCATTTAATGAAGTTGGTCGCTCTATGTAGCGCGTCGTCCAGCGAGTTGGGATGTCGAACAGTCAAATCTTGACTGAATGATGAGGTCTGCCATATTCCTCTTTGGAGCACGATTAAGGCCATGTCATTCGGGACATTGATGCTCCTTGACTTCATTTCTTTGAAGCGTGCTATGTAATCGTGCAATGGTTCGAACTTCATATGTGTTAAATTGAGTAAGTTATCAATGGTGGTCATGTTCTCTATAAAGATTGAGTAGTGCTTTAGGAACACTTCTGCGAGTTGCTCAAATCTGTCTATGGAATCCTTTGGCAGTGTCGAGAACCAGTCCAAAGCCGGTCCAACAAGGTTATCGGAGAAGAACCTGCAGACGCTTGCATCTTGCTCCTCTCCTTTGAGATGGAATCAGTTTGCGGCTAATCAAAATGTTTTGAGGTGCGCTATGGGATCTGTGTTTCCTGCGTATTGTGGGAACTTGATTTCCCAATGTTGCGGATTTGCGCTTTGGTGATTCTCCTTGTAAACGGGGTATACCGTATCTGTTCTATTATGCATTGACCGGTGTTGTTGATATGGCCTAATGCAGCTCAGAGCGTATACTGACGTATTGTTGCTGCATCTTCATCATCATCCGCCTTAGCTTGCCAATTTCTAGTGCGTTCTCCATGCGGTATCCTGGTCGGGGCCTTTGTTCCGATAACGTGGCACATTGTATTTTTTTCTGCATGCCGCGACACATAGCTTTTGCTTGCACCAATCTATCTCTTAGGTTTTGCATTTTGCTTGAGATGCTCGGGGATTTGCCATGTGTTTCTTCTTGCAACGTTGATTCATCATGTTGTTCTTGAACTATGGGGTCTGCCCATGCTACCGACCCACTCGTCTTATCCCTTGTTGCCGCTGCACGTGCTCCTCGCAGGACTCTGTTTGGTGGGTTGGTGTCTTCTGGCACCGTTTCCCGTTCATTCGCGTTCCTAGTGCTGAGGACCATCGCCTGAAATTCTGAGAGCTGCCTTCTGAACTCGTCTTCTTGCTGTTGGATCCAAACTTGCAATTTTTTGGTTCTGCAATTCGCTTTGTCGGACTTGTTCTGTCGTCGTGGTGGCTATCTCCCATAGCTCTGCGATCGCCGCTGGTATGTTGCTGTTCTTGGTGATGATGTCGGGACGATGTTCTCCGTCTTGGGGTCGCATCGTGTCCCTACTGTTCTTCGAGCTGATCTTCTACGATGCATGCTAAAGATCCGATGTCTCTCATTGTTGATAAGTTTGCTCTCTTCTTGTTTCGAATCTGTGAAGACATGGCTTTTCATATCGATCCCCACAAACGGTGTCAATTTGTTGATCCTTAAACTCTTTATTTAATTTAAGAATTACAAATAATCAGTATTACAATTTAGAGGGTATATTATCGAATGAGAACTGTCCCTTGCCGCTTTGATTCTTCTTCGTTTATAGTTGAAAAGTCCACTGATCTCGTTCCATCAGATCAATTATCACAAATGCTGATTGGTTTGATGTTTCCTTTTATTTTGTTATCAATTTCCCGTGATTGGCTCAGCTCGTCAATCCCGTGTTTTCATATCAATAGTTATGAATATTGTCTAGCTTGCTTGTCTTATCCGTGATTCACCTTGTTCCGTCAGCGACAAAGTGACTTGTCTGTAACAAACCTTCTTTGAACTGAATTTCACTATAGGCCTTTGTTCAATGGACCTAACCGTTTTGGGTATCACCAGGAATCCAGAGTCTTTTCAACATTCTATTTGTGGATACGGCATTACTTTATGAAAAGCAGAATATTCGTTTTGCAGTTTTTTACTTAGTTTTAACACACTGATTTTCGACTGACGATTCTATCTGCAGCATATATACCATAAACAACTTTATCTTTAACACATAAAGCTACGGTCGGTACTAAAAAGTTTCCAATAAATGTTGCATTTTTGTTGTTAAATAATCTTACATTTATTTATTAAATTGTAAACAAATGAACTTGTAAAAATCAAGCTAATAAGTTGACAAAAAGAAAAAAACATAAAAAGTTGAAGTTAAACGTGGGATTTAGAATCGGAATCGTAAGTGGAAAGTGCATTTATCACTTGCCGGCCCGATTATGAGACAAGCCGACTTCACTTACAAAAGCACTCACTCGAATAAACAAACATTAAACGCACTTTCAACATTAGTGACCTTTACAGATTGCACCTTACAAAAATTTAATTACTTCAATAAGATCAGAACATATTTAGAAAAGTTCTTAATAGCTAAATAGTAGTATGAGATTAACAATTGATTTTTACTATTATAATATATATATATATAATTACAAAAGTTATGAGAACTAATCATCTTGAAACGAATGGCTCGTATTAGAAAACGTGACCGTGTATTGTCAATTATTTGTTACAGGATAAGTCCAAGAGTTGGACCAAATACATTAATGAATTCACTAATAAGTCCAAGGGTTGGACCAAATATATATTATTAGTGGTCGTCGTCCACATAATAATAAGTATTAACCACCAAAAGATTAGTTCATGGACACGTGATTAAGACATATCTCTAAGAGATTAGACATAAAACATACAGTTCCAATCCACTAAGCATTTCCTCATTCAGAGAATAAACTGTCTTCATTTTTCGCTGATTTCATTTGACTTTTCGGTGCATCCAACTTAATAAATTAAAACATATATATATACGCATGCAAAAAGGTGTTATATGATTGACAAGGATTGCCATATTCTTTAGCTCCGGTTCTGTGTTCAATTTTGCTTCCAATTGGTTAAGTTCCATTTTAAGAAACAGTCATTTCTTTAACAGAACACTGAGCGACTCAATAGTATAACAAAGTTGAGATTTAATTATCTGCTAAGTAACACAAACAACATGGTCAAAGAAGTCGCAGCGACGATTATTGTTGCGGTTTCTTTGAGCGATATGAGTGATGTATGTTAAAATAATCCCAACGACACTTTATAATTTATTTTCCTCCATTTTGCCTGTGTTGTAATTGTCTAAATATATATCAATATAAACTTCTGTTTTCTTATTCCAGAAAGTCTAGGCCAACTAGTCTGATTCTGGATTTTGTACTGAAGTTTAAGACACAACTTCATTTTTATCTGACCAAACGTCAGTGATTTAGTTACCAATAAGAATCGAGTTCAGAATCAATGAGTTTACGTCTTTATACATATATCATCAGTAAGATAAACATGTATCATCTATTTTATGTCATTCTTATGGAACTATAAGCGATTCATAGTTCAGAAATAAAAATTTGTTGTCGTGAGTGGTTAAATATTATACTTCTGTATATATATAGTTAAAATGTAAAACATACTATATCGTAAAACAGTTGTATAGACCGGCCAAAATTACCATAACACATAAAAACAAATGTTTCACTTTACAAGGAACAAAAACTGAAGATAGACGCGTATTTAATTAGTTGGTAGGTCTTTCACTATTTCACAATAAAAACACGTGTGGATACTGTATACAATCCAATATATATATTGTGTCCTACACGTTCATATCTACGCGTAATATATTAAAGGATTAAAACTTTTTGTTTTAAAATAATATAATTTCATTTATTCAGAAATCTTCCTTGAATTCATTTTCTTAGTTTGAACCTAATAATTGGTTTGTGTGAACACTGAACAATCAACTACATAACATTTTGGACTTCAATCTTTCAAGTCAAAACCTAACTGGAAGGAAGACAAAACCAGCAATATCTGTGACTTTCCGTGTCGGCTTAATAATGGAGTTTAGAATTTTAGTAGTATTATAATTTATACCGGTCATCAGTCACATTTACTAAGGTATTATTTTTATCTGATGATATTAAAAACGTACACAGTCAATTTGTATAATATATATGTTGAATCAAAATATGAGCTCTTCGGTCCCAAGTGTTTGTCAACAACAGTAGTCAATGGATTGCCGTTGTCCACGTATATATGTCTTAAGAATACAAATTTGGAGAGAAAAGAAATTCATTTAAGAGTTCATAGTTCAAAAAGAAGAAGAGTCACAAGTCACTTAGTCATGTTCCCTGCTTCCAAAATTTCGACTTCACAATTATTAGAGGAATCTTTTGAGAATAGGCAAGCAACATTATTTATTACTATCCTTTTTTTTGATAATTAAAAAAAAAAGAAGCTGCAGAATCCTTTAACAAAAAAGAAAAAAATTATCGAGGTTGACCTGTGAGGCTACATTAATAATATAGATAAATAAAGGAGATACAGATAGAATTGAGCTCAAACAAACATTACCAACTAAAAAAAATTGACAAGAACGTTAATCAAACAAACATCAAAAATAATGCACAATATGGCTGAATGTTTTGCCAAATGAATGCACCAAAACTTCTTAGTATATGGTTCTTGTAGTAACGATAGAATTGAAAGAAATCTATCGAGAATAAAGTGATGTCAAATGTTGGTATGTGGCCAATTTCCAGTCAAATAGACCCAAATTTACTTGATAAATCAAGCCCACCAACAACGTAAAAGCTCCCCAGGGGGGGATTCGAGCGAGGTTGAGATCGAGCTGTAAAGGAACTCGATCTCAAACAGACATCTAATTTTAAGCAATTATAACTTAAGGTTTGAGTCAGAAATCTTTTTTTCATTTCCGAGTATTCAAGTTTTAGCTCTGTATTCTCAAATCCGATCATTTATAACGATCTATTTATTTTAATTTTTAGTTAGTTTGATTAATTTTATTTATTTTAGAAATCTGGTCTCAAATAGTTGAATCTCTGCATCAATAAAAAAAAATTGGATTTCGTTACATTTTTAGGGTTTTGATTTGATGATTTTCTCTAATTAGAGTGAAACCAAACGGTGTTACTAATATTTCTGAGGTAGTGTTGGCATAATATCAATTTGGTACTACAACAAGTTTAGAAACTTTATGAATTTAATTTCTTATGAGATAGTTAGATATATATTTTGGCGAAAACTAGAATTTAGTTATTTTTTGGTAATTTTACCCTACACATATGTTTAAGGAGTTTCAATATATCTAACAGATTTTGTGGACAACAATAGTCATCTTACGAATGTGCCAAACTTCGCAATCGCATCGGAAATAACCTCAATAGACGTGAAGTCAAATAAGTGGACCCTCTTGGCTGTCTTTTATGTAATTGAATCTTATAAATTTAATTTTTTTAAATTAATAGATCATTTTTCCCCAAATTTCACTTAAAATTTGGAGAAGCCAAAGATGAAGAGTTACCTCATATATATTGATGGCCCCTTATTTTCATGAATAAAGTGAATTCTGAACCTCTCAAATGAAAAGAATAAATTAAGCCTTAAAAAATTTAGCTAACAACCAGCATGATCCAATCAATACCATGTAGACAGTCATAAAAAATTATACATTGTCTAACTCATACGTTTTAAATTAAAATTGGAATCATAACAATGTATTATTTCATCTCCAGTTATATATATATATATATATATATATATATATATCTTATATAATAAAAGCATAACATTAACTTAAATATCGTGTTATAGTGTCTATTTTGGACTAGATTGTATTGTTACTATGAAATATTATCACATAATATTTGTCACACAATTATATTATGATAAGATTATATAACTAATTAATTAATAATTATTATCTACATTAAATATTATTAATTAATTAATTATGTTGTGATTATTATTATCACATCTCGCCTACTTTAAGATTATCTTTAAAATTATTCTATTACAATTTTAATCTCTTGAATAATCATATTTTTAATTCTAATCGATATCTATTAAAAACAATCCTCCTAATCCTAACTTCAAGTTCTCTTTCATGTACACAACCACTGCCAACAGATCTTCTACCAGATTATGTGTTCGGACTAAAATTAGTTGATTACCCTAAATTTCTTGAAAGACGACTTAAAGAGATTTATCTTATACGTAAGTAATATTTTTTTTTAGAGAAAATATTATTTTTGATTATAAGTATTAATTATTAAAAAATAATAATAT
>OVBA01007925.1:0-13513 GCA_900406435.1 Lepidium aucheri | reverse complement strand
ATTGGAAGAGAAGAAAGATGCAGAAAAGAAACGGGATGATTTATTAAACGACGCCTTGGGAGAATTAAGAGAGGAACCCTCTTTTGGCAGGTCTTTCTGGGTTTCCTGTTTTTTCGTTTGTACATTAATCTTTGGTTTTTCTAAATCTGCTTCAACCACTTTAGAAGATTCTACACCTGGCTTTCCATTCTCATGATCGCTTGATTCATAAGGCTACCAACTATATCATGCACAGGATCAGATGTGTTCTGTAGCGCTGATGAATCTACATCTTTAGGTAATTCTTTTACAACTTGATGAGTAACATCATTAATATTACTTGAGATTACCACTTCATCCGAGAACTGGCCCTGAGTTTCCTCTGGGGTCAGAGAATCGAAAAGAGACTTATCCGCTCTCTGTAAAGCAATCTCTGCATCATTAACGCGTTGAGTAGCCTCAAGCTCAAATGCTACAGCTTGTTCAGCTAATTTCATAATATTTGCGACATCCTCCTCGGCTTTCAATGCATTGATCTGTATTCTCTCAGCAAACTCGTTCAACTTGTCCACTTTCTGCTGCAGCTCGTCTTTTTTGCTCAGCAAACTATTTAGTTGGGCCTCACAGTTTGCTAAATTCACTTGGCATTCTTTTATATCATCCTTAGCAGCTAAAAGGCCATCTTCTGTATCGTTAACATCATCTGATTTCTCAGTCTCCTCAGACACTTTTGGAATATCATTCCCTCCACTTGCTTCAAGTGATTCATGTATAACCTGAAGCTTTGCTTCAGCCAGAGATAAATCCATTGTAGCTTTTTCAACAGCTTCTTTAGCAACACATTCCTCATCAACAGTATCACGAATCACATCAAGGGTTTTGTTAACGTTCTGCCAAGCGCTAGCTGCTTCATCTTTGAGTGCAATGGCTCTTTCTGATATTCTCTGAGTTTTTCCTCGGACATGGTACTATTGAGTCTATCAGCGAAGAAGAAGATTGATTGAGTAATTGAAGAAGAGAAGAGCGATTCAGAGAAAGTAGAAGAGGAGATCGAGTGAGACTAGAGAAGAAGATTCGTCGGTCTGCGAAGAGAAGAGACGATTCACGCTTCACGGTCTTAGGATAATTTAGGTTAACAACAAAATTCGGTTCACGGTTAGTTACCCGTACGGGTATACGTGCCGAACCGACGCGAACTCTTACCCGAAATCTTTCTCAATATATTACCGAGTGACCCGATTTTATAATGCATAACCGAACCAATTTGTCCAAAACTCGATTCGGTTCCGACAAATCGGTTCGGGTTAAATTCTCAAGGGTTAATAGAATGTATGACTTAAACATCATTAGCCGCAATATATGTACACAAAACTCTGTTTAGTGATATATAAAGTTAGATGCAACACCCTAGCCAGTATATATCAGATTTCAGAGTCTCTAAATGATGTTGTTATCTTTCTATTTCTTTCGATCGTAACTCGTGGTTCGGCTTATGTGATTGTATTGATGTGATTGTATTGTGGCGGATCGTGTTGTATGACACATTTATTTGCACTACACATGAGCTATGTTGATCTAGTATTTCGATTAACGTGTCATCGATCGTTTTACAGGCAAGAAATTTAACTGGCGAGGGTGTTGCATCTAACTTTATATATCACTAACAGAGTAATCAAATATTCATGATTGTAATACAAATAAGATTCGCCGCTAATAGTAGCTAGAATCCAAATAGGAATCTCATTTTATATTCTATTGGTTCATATTTTAGACCACTTGAACCGAGAAAGCAACTTGCAGACAATCGGGATATTATGTTAAAAAAAAAAGAAAAAAAAAAAGACAATCGGTATAACAACTGTATCTTCACCAAAGAGCTTTCTTCTTCTTATTCTTATTTTTATTCTTCTTCTGCTCCTTCTTATTCTTTTTCTTCTTCTTCTGCTCCTTCTACTCCTCCACCATGTCAAGTCTCAACCTCCATCACGTCAACCTTCTCAGCTAATATAAACCCACAAATTCATTCGAAATTTTACTTCGACATTCTGGAATCAAGCATCAAGAAGAAACTTATGTACCTGGGACAGTTTCAGCTCTACCAAATGAGTAATTCACTATTTGGGGCAGTGGAAATTCTTTGGCCTGAGCAATAATCTTATGGCCTTCAATCATACTTCCACTGAGTTTAATCGCGTTCCTTGCTGCGTCTTTTCCGAACATAAGGAGATAAGCACAACTGTTGAAAATAAACAACAAGCTTTTAACTAGCATATAAATTTCGAGCTGGGGAAAACTCCACAAACAAAGACACCACAAACCTGTTGCTGTCATAGGGAAAATATAAAATCTTAGCGAGTTTTCCACATGAACCAAAATGATTTCTCAACAACTCCTCAATTCTGCTCCTAGGAAGAGAAGTATCGTATCCCTCCACGCAAATCCAAGGGACACAAGTGTACTCAATGGACTTGTTTATAAAAGCATCGTCAACATCGCAAAAATCCATCCGCTACAGTAAATTAATAGAGAAACAAAGTCAGAAGAAATCCATAAGGAGAGCAAGATTACTCTGGTGACGCTAAAGTACAAACAATGTTATATTTCAGATCTGTTTCTTAAGAATAAAACTCATCAGGAGAGGAGAGGAAAATTACTTGGAAGTTGCATTGCTTGGTAACAGATCTCCCTTCCATGGTGTTGCAAAGATTCTGAAAGAAGAGAATATCACAATTAATTGAAGATGCATCATCGTTTTTGTATCTTTCAGTGAATATTGTTCATTATATATCTCAAAGCCAAACCCATAACATGAAGAATGATGATCATGACTTAATTTTGTAACAAGTTTCAGTGACAACGAATTCTCATTAGCAAAACCAGAGAAACCTAAAAGCTTAGAATACGAACAGTGATGGATGGATTTTACCTTGAAAATAGGGTAATTCTTCCTTTCTATTACTCGCTTACTCTGATATCTCTCCGTTTGCTTCATCTCACGAATCGTGGCCGATAACGCCGATAGATTGATCGAATTTTCCTTATCGGCAGCATGATAACTACCGCATTTGTCGCTAGTCAGCATTCTAATACTCCCTCCGTTTCATAATATAAGTTCTTTTAGAAGATTTTTTTTGTTTCAAAATATAAATTGTTTTACAAAACCNAAAATATAAGTTGTTTTACAAAACCAAGACAAAAAGTAAACTAAAAGTTAAAATAAACTAATATTTTATTTAAAAAAATTATTTTTCTTTCTTTTTTTAATTAAATACTAAGATAAAGGATGAACATTTTATTAAGAAAACAAAAAGCAAAAAATTTCTTAATAAAAAGAAACAAAGGGAGTATAAGATATACGCAAGAAAGAACTTTAAGAGGAAACTATAACAAAGATTCTGAAAGAAGAGAATATTACAATTGAAAATACATCATCGTTTTCATCATCACAACCTAACCGACATGATCCAGAAATATATTTGGCGACAATAAAAGATACAACATCGTTTTTTCAAAAAACTAATCGAAATTAGAAGAAATCGAGTAAATCAAAACGAAAACAAGTGAAACGATTGTGAAGATTCTGAAACCAGAGAAGATAGATTATCGGTTTCACAAAACACAATCTAAACAAAACCCTAAAAGAAATCATGTAAAGAGTAAACTTACATGATATTGGAAAAAATCGCCTGCAAAAGAAAAGAGTCGTCCTCTGCTTGCTTTAAGATATATTTTGTTTATCTGGTTTCACGAGGAAGAAGCGATTTATATATAATCTTCCTCGTTTTTTTTTCCTTTGTCAGGGCCTTATATTGATTTGGCATTAATGGACCATCAATTGGGCTCGAGGCCCAAAGGCATATGCTACCGGATGAATCAGAGGATTTCAGTCCAAGACATTGACTAAGACACAAGCCAGTGCATCTCATTTACAACATGTCCCCTCAGAGGTTAGGTAAGCTGTTACATCGACCCAAAACAATGTCATCATTTGCTAGATTAATCCTAACAAACATCCAGGCCATTTCTTATGCAAAGAATCTTCCTTTTTCAGATCCCTGTGCACGTACACTTTGGCTTTTTTTATCTGCAATTCAACATTTTCACCTCAACGTTACATTCTGTGCAATACATCTATTTTAAAATTAGCACCACTCCCCCAACCCAACCGATTTACCAGAAAAATGGGAGGGAAACGTCACTGCAGTTCGAATCTGTCAAAGCCTTCTTCAGAAAACAAGCACCTGTATCCATCCACAGAGGGGTGCTCGCTGTTCAAAGCATGACAACATAATTTTATGTTGGCCACCATTGCGATCATCTTTGACTAGAATTTCTTTTCTACTATGTGATGAAAATACTCACTTCAGTAGGTATGTAAGATTCCGATTTCGCAACTCCCCCACCACTGTCCCTTCTTCTTTTGAGTATCTGCGTTGCACAAGAAAAACATCTCCTCTGGAATAGCTAAAAGATACCCTCTTCTACATATTCTAAGGGCGTGGAAAATGATTCCTTTCCCAATTAATTGATATTCGTCCCCAAGAATATGAACATGGAAAACAAGAAACACAATGGATGCTTCCAAATGGCAACTTGTTTTCCATGTACCTTGACATCTCCTTTACTTTTTACCAAAATACGGTGCAAGACAGCTAAAGTACATAGAAATAAGAATCAATCATACCTCCACGGAAAAGTATTTTCACAAAAGCGAGATATTCCATTCATAGCTCCAAAAGTGTCTATGTGAACCCACTCTTCTCCCGCTACGTTTGCAGAATGGCCTGAGAAGCATGGAAGGCACCAGGTAAATTAATCGTTCTGTTGGGAAATTACCAACCAAAGGTATATATACTACAAAACAAAGATGATTACGTGTATTGTACAGCATGTGAGACAAAAAAACACAGGCAATCTTATTTTTCTTGTCAAAGCTGCTGCAATAACAAGAAACCCCGAAAAGATTAAGTCACTCACTTATCTGATGCAAGCGCTTCAAAGGATAGCCACTAGGATAATTGAAGTATGATGCCATGAATGTTACAACAGTGCACAGGACCACGTTAAGTAGACTAACAAATCTTTTACTTCTCTTACATGCCAAAAGATAATTGCTTACTGTTTCTACCTGATCACAAGTAATGCTAGCATAACCACGTTAACAAGTTTCCAAATAGTTTCCTTCCTGTTATGGAGCTGTACAAGAAAATCGGGTTATATACCAAGGCCAGGCCTCGTTAATTCAAAACAGCATTCAGAAATTAAGTGTATCCAAAGAGCTTTTAAGATAATAAAAGATTGTTTTGGTTATGATCAAATGCTTAGCTAGCAAACATCTGATAGAAAGCATACAATCTCTGCTCGCAGTAACTGCAACAGATAAGTTGAAAATTGGCACTGAAGTAATGATAAAGCGATGTTCCTGCATATATCAAGAAAGATAGGTAAGCCTATGTCTAAAAATGGTTAGAAAACTTTGATGAGTACTAAAATAGGTAATCTGTTTCATTACCTTGTGTGGAAGTTTAGAGTAGAGTAAATCAAAAGGATAAAACTGGAAGAATAAAGAATGGAATCCTCCTGTCAAGTAAGGTACCAAGCTGCATAATCCGAAAAAAAAAAATTGTAGAGATACAGTCCGAGGTCATAACTAGAGAGGAAAAAGACAATATGAAAGATATTAGGAGGTCGGATATCTACCAGTGACAGAGGATAAGCTTCAAGTAAAGACCGAGGGAGTGCTGAGGTGAAGTACCAATGTATGGAATGTGTCTGGTTTACTTATATTCAAGGAACAACATAGAATTTCTCGAACTTTGCAAGCACCACAATATTAAACTTTCCACTGGCAATGACACTACTAATGTATGGAAATTCCAAATGCTTAACATTGTACAGAAAACAACTCTCTATTCAGGCAGTGGAAAAAATGCTTAAAGGTTATATATCATTCGAAAATATATTAACTGAAGAAATGAATTTTGGAGGATACACCCCAGTCAGAACTGCGGTTCAGAATGGAGTTAAACCAGGAAACTTCAAATTCTGGCCAGACAACCTTCTTCCAGATGACAGAGTCGACAAGAATGGTAAGACCTGTGCTAAAGAATATTCCATGACCACAAAAAGGCTGACCCGGGAACTAGTGTCTGAAGGGAAAAAGCAATATAGATGACAGGATAAAGAGGAATTTAAACTAACTCACAACCAACACAGTGGTTCCAACACAATACTTTAGCACTTTCCAGAAGGAGATCGATTTGGTCTGTTGTTAATAAACGTAAAGCACCCACATCAGATGGAAAGACAAAGTAGACGACCAATTACATGTAAAGAAGTTCAGATCCAAGCGATTATCACCAGCTCACCAATAAATGTTCAAGACCAATAGGCCCAAAAAGTAACATATTATCGCATCTGAAGATTACAGCGGCAAAAATCTGTTAATCAGAAAAAATAATGTCAGCAAATACATAGTCTGGGATACCATGAATGATATAATTATACAGTTGACGAAAACATGTTACCACGAAAAGTATACATACCAGGAAGTTCAAAGCTGAATAAAAGTTTCCCTTTAACATGTCTGTAATCCTTGAGGTACTCTTGATCATTTCATCTATTTTCTCTTCTGTTAGGCTCTCAGCATCACTCCGCACTGCTTTTGCCCATTCATTTGACACATTCTGTAATTACAACATATAAAAAGAAGATTCATATTATACAGTTTATCCACGCCAGCATTTTGGAACTCCTAAAAACAACCTAATACCTCAAGATCAATCTTCAATCTGCCCTCACAGAACAGAACCATTCCTGTTATAGCATCACTACCTGTTAGGTATTTCTGACTAGAAATAAAGATGTTACCTCTAACTTCCCCATGGTTGAAGCGATGCTGACGATTCTTGGGGAATCAGACGATTGAAGGAGAGGAATCATAGCCTCACACATTCGTTTTACGCTGTAGTAGTTAATTTTAAGACATTCCTCTACTATCTCATATGTATCACTCATTATCTTGGAAATATCAGTAGGTGCATCATCCTGTACTTGTCAATTTACACGTAAAATGATCTCAGAAGCTTTTACAATTTCTTATATAAATAACTTCTTTCCTAAGGGAAGCTTAAGAGTTCTACAGTTGAAATGAATCAAACTCTTTTTTTGCTTGTTTTATGCCTGTCATTACAGTTGAAAATAATATCGTTATATGATACATTTTAAATAAATTTATTAGAAACTCTAATCTTACCGTCATGAAGAAGAGTCCGAGCAGAAGACCGCGACATGGAGCAATATCTGATTCCACTTGCAAGGAAAATTCTGTCTCCGCAGGGAGTAGACCAGCCAAAAACGCTGCTAATGCCATGGAAAGTCCAGCCTGATTCATAGAAACGGAAAAATTAGCAGAAGGGAAAAAGTGGCATGTCAGTAAACTAGTCAAATGCAAAAAGGTAAGAAGGCAAAATACCAACAAGGTCAAAGTCATACCCTAGCTTTCAGTAGACTAGTCCCAAGAATAAGACGAAGCGTCTTGGTATAGAAAATCTCAGTGTTTCGATTTTCTGCAATTTATTTTTTTTGATAAAATGTAGACTATATATATCATAAGACAGTTTGTTACAAGAACAGACAGCTACAATTAGAGGAGAAAAAATTGAACCTTTCAATTTTCACTCAAATCTGAACCAATCTGAAACAAGCTTCCCGCAGCCTTTCCGAGTCAATCTTGCCAAAGCAATATCTCTCACAGTTCTGTCTATTACCCTACATATTTCTGCAATCTTGCCAAAGCAACATGCTGCGTGGAGTCTTAGATTCCTCTCTTTCCATAAGGCATAAACGGTTGATTGGACCACAAAGCTCTTAAGCTTCTTCATCTCCTTGTTGTTTGCTTTTCTGCCAAGCTAATAGATGATTCCAGTCATTAATGAAGGTATCCGAACCCAGCCGGCTTTGAATGAAGTGCCAGACATGCAAACTAAAGTCACAAAACAAAAATAAATGATCTCTGGTCTCCGGATAAAAGTTACATGTGCAGCAAGCAGGGTCCTTTGAGATTCCCCAATGGAAAAGCTTTGATTTAACTGGAAGCCTATCTAGGTTTGAGACCCAGAAAAGGAAAGCATATTTAGGCACATGACCCTTGAACCAAACGTTTTTATCCCATGAGACAGTTGCAGTTGTTGGTTGAAGTGATTCCCAGGTTCTCCTTGAAGAGAATGAGGTAGAGAACTTATTATCAATTGACCAATAGTATTGGTCATTACCAAGAATTTGTTGAGGTGTAGACGAGCTCAAAAGGAAGTCTCCTCTAATAGTAAGAAGAAGCATGTAGGATTGAAGAAACTTGACATTGTCGAATCCGTCGGCGGCATAGTCTGTGGAACTTCCCGGTATCAAGGAATCGTAATCAGGCAGCTGACTAAAGACGCGTTTTCGACTTAAANACTTAAAAAAAAAAAAAAAAAAAAAGGCATAAGAAATTAAAATGGGCCTTAAATTATAATGGGCCTTAAAGAATCTTTGGATCTCAGCGCTTGATTCATAATCATCTTCAAAGCAGAAACCATTCCCGCCTGCTTAGTTTCCGTTTCGTCCAAGCAGCTTGAATGTGACAAATCACTCATCATTTCTTCTGGATCTATCTTGTTGAGGTACGATTCTGTTCTTAGACTCGGTTTGATTTTGTGCTATTTCCTCCAAGCTAGCTACATCTGAGAATTAGATTCGGATTAAGGTTGCTATGGTTTTTCCCATGTTTTCTAAGTGTCGTGATCCAATTCTGTCGCCTACTAGATTGCTTCGCCTACTGGATTGCTTCTCAGGGTGTTCTATAAGAACAGTTTTATCTTAGGAGATGTTTTGATATTCCATACTTGAGCACCATTGATTCACTTCTATGATGAATTTTTCGAACAACAGGTTTCATTTCAATTCTATTGTTTGATTTTGCTGCTGTAAAATCCCTAGAATTGGCGAGCTGGTAAATTTACTTGAGAATTTGACATTCCTTTGTATTTAAATTTCTAAGTGGGATTAAGTATCCTTGAAATTCGTGCTGTGTAAAATACTAGAATGGGTGATTCTGCAAGTGACTTCTCAAACAGCAAATTTTCACTCTTAGTAGATCATACTTCTCTGATTAGCTAAGCATAGTATTGGTCTATGAAGCATGTCAAGTCTGTCCTTGTAACCAAGAAACATATTTGTTTATATGCAAAGTTGAAGTTGCTCATTACAATGGTTAACATATGAATTATTTGAAATTTTGCTGGTCCTAAGTTTCCTTTTCCTTGGTGTTGAATTTTTGTGTGGGTTTGGAATTAATCTGTTATTATAGCAACATGTTGGAAATAAGTGAAGCTGTTTGCTTATTTGCAGGTGCAGATGGACATGGATTATCAAGAGAATTGGAGGGTTAGTTGGGAAAACACTTACCTACTGGATGACATCTTGGATCAGCGAGCACATGTTTGTTGGGCAATATCTATGATCCGACAACAACTCGCTCTTTGTAGGCGAAACAGCTT
This sequence comes from Lepidium aucheri, assembly GCA_900406435.1. Taxonomy (NCBI): domain Eukaryota; kingdom Viridiplantae; phylum Streptophyta; class Magnoliopsida; order Brassicales; family Brassicaceae; genus Lepidium; species Lepidium aucheri. The sequence continues at coordinate 3,998 of OVBA01007925.1, read as the reverse complement.
CATTAGCAGAAACATGTCCCTATCCATTCAATACTTCATCAATAGTTTACCAAACTTTGTTGTCCGTCCGAATGGCTCAGTAGGTACTCTTATACCAGCTCAAAACCGTTTGATGAACGAAGGGACCGTTAGGAGGATCTATGTCGTTTGATTTATGCGATTCACATGACAAATCCTCCTTTTCAGGTACTATATCTTTATTTTTTTTTGTTTTATACATATGTTGTATAACTTTTGTTTATGTGTTACTTAGGATCCCATCATGAGATAGGCATTTCATTGAGCTTGGAGATCCTTATGCATATACTACACACTCCCATGGGTCAACTATGCTGGACGTCATGTTCTCCTAGACCTGCCTCACTTTGGCATCGACTTTGGTCTGTTCCACATAATGTGATCAACTTTGTTGAAACTTTTTATCTTTCGTCTCTGAACATGTTTTCATTATTTGCTACTGTTGCCTTCATCTTTCAGCCAGAGATTACAAAAGGACTTTGGTTCTTGATTGACAATATGTCTAGCCTCTTCTGTTGCTGATTATATAATATGGACAAAATAGCTTAGGGGATGTTATTTTACTTGTCTCGGAAGTTGTTTTTCCAACTTGCTTCTGTTGCTTACTGTTTTCTCTTGACATGGTTTTCAGTTTGCAAATTATAGCATTTTTGAGTTTTGAGCCACTTATTGCAGTGCTGGCCAAGCCTAACAAGTAAGGATTTTGGACAGCAGAATAAATAAATAAAATTGAGGGCAATCACATTGACAAAAGTTTGTATTGGTAAAGCATAAGTAATGATTTTTCAAAATTAATCTGTTTTTTAAAACACTATTGACAAAACCTAATCTGTTTTATTTTCCTTGTTCGTTTATTTCTTTTAACTAATCTGTTTTCTTTCATTAATTATATTAAACAACCCAATTAATAATAATAGTTTAGTTTATGTTTCTCTTTTTCATATAATTAAGCCATAAACTCTATAATCCTTATAAATATGGCATTGATGGGTATGTCATATTATGGAGCATAATGCTCATTTCAATACTCTATTAATAAAATATGATTGGTATTTAGGAGAGCTCTCTAAAAACTTTATGCATCAAAGCTATTAAATAAAAATTTTACAATATTAAACATAAAACAATTTTACTATTATTAATTAAATTAAATTTCTGTAGATAATATTAAAAATAAATTATGATGTCTAATTTTGTAATTTTAAGTCTAATTATTCACTTCTATTCTAATTACACATCGTATAAACTTACAACTACCTAAGAAATTAAAGGAAGTCTAGTGCTGCCTTCCCTCAACCAAAACAAGGGAAAAACATTAAAAAGACACCTTCAGTTGATGCAGGATGAAATTAGCATACCAACAACTTGGTTCGAGAGAAGCTTGAGTGATACTCGATCGAACGGTGGTGTTTGAGCTCCAGACAAGTGGTAGAGCTTCAATAATAGAGAACATAGGAGGAGACTGCTGGTGAAAAAGACAAGGAAACCATTCATTAAAGTATAAGCTGCTATATATGTATATAACTATATATGTAGTAGACCTATATATTATATTTCAGAGAGTCTCTAAATGATGTTATCTTTTTATTTCTTTCGTATGGTTCGGCTTATGTGATTGTATTGATGCGAATCGTTTTGTATGACACATATTTATTATACATGAATATATGATGTTACAGATAAAGGAGCTATCTTCTTGTACTTATCCTGCTTTCAATTATCAGTTTCCATCGAGAACGACATTTCTATATTTATGTATATCTACGTTGGGTTTAACCAAAAAAAGAAAGAGTGGTGGTGGCATTTGTATCTACAGAACTTGTTTGGGCCTTCAGAAACCTGTATCTAGGGCTTTACAGCCCATACAATGTTTAACATTTACTGCAAACATCAAGGTGTTCACATCTATAATGCAATAACGGCGAGTAGTCTGATTAGTAATTGAACTACATTATACCACACTGGATTTGGAAGTGAATAGCTTGGCGTTCGGTTCTATTCCATCGTTTTGTGGAACCTGTTTCTTCAATTTTTTGAAGTATTCAATTCAAGTACATTTTTCATATTTACTGAAAATGAATATACAGTATATAGTTACTCATACATATGTGGACCCTGGATCGGATGAATCAGCTCACCATACACTGTGACCCAATAAAGAACGTGCTAAATGCACGTACCAATTTCCATTAAAGGAACTACCAGCAAAAAATGGTTTACCTTTACAAGATGGTGATGAAAGCAGTTCTTGTCTCAACATAATGAAACATGGTCATCAGATCGCGAGTGTGCCTCCTTCAATTATCTGGTTGTCGTCAGATGCATCCAACGGTTGAGGTTTAGGCTTACTAGCCCTTGAGAAACCATAGCCAAGAGAGCTTCCGCTGGCTTCACTTAGCTGCCATTATCATTACACCGTATCTCAATACAAAATAATTAGACTAAACCAATTTCTGATAAATATAGATAATTCTTGACAATGAAACATACCTCGGTCAGTTCAGACAGGTGACGAGTTCTGAACTCATTAATTGTGTTTGCAATTTCCGATGTTGGTAATTTTGCCTGAGAAGGTTTCAAACCAAAAATGATCAAACAACTGTGAATCCTATGTTTAAGATTACTTCCACTGATAAGAAATCATTATGTCCAAACCTGAGCAAGAACAGCAGCCGCCAACTGTAGACTAGGCTCCAGAGTCTCCGGAACAACCTGAAAGTTTTGTGATCGAGATATATTAATGCATGATTGATTAAGCATATCCACTGGCTAGAGGAAAGTGAAGGGTTTGAAAACATTACCGCAGTAGCACCGGCTTTTTCTAGATTAAGACCATGAACAACATCGTGTGCACGGACAAAGGTTTTGACATTGGGGTAGTACTTGCTCAAAGCCCAGACACATCGGTAATTGGCTCCTGGTGCGTCTAAGGCAACCACAGCAGCACATGCTCTCCCAGCTCCAATTTTGTGGAGAACCTGTTTGTTTGCATAATTGCAGTAATATTCAAATGCTGATATAATCTTTATCTGTCTAGTGCGTCTTTGTTTTTCTGTGTCTTTTTGTGTGTACCTCTCTACTACCAGCGTCTCCAAAATAAACAGGAAGATCCAGGGACCGCCCGATTGTCACTCTATCACTGTAAATAAAATTTGAGCTTTTCAGGTAAGCATAATATGCGAGGTAGAGGTATGTGAAACTGGCTGGCGCAACACAAACAGTCTTGAAACAAGACTTATAAATCAGAGAGGTTGAAATGTATTAGCGTGTGGAATTTATTGAAAGTCCCCACATTGTCAATTTGATATGAGAATAAAATATCTGAAACCCACTTTAGCCCACAGATTTTTCGACAACAGAGGCAACAAATAAGATATGTTGCGTTACCTGCTAACATCGAGGGCAACGAATGGGATTAGTCTTTCTGACAGAAGTTGAGCAATTATCTAGAAGTAACAGATAGAAAATGATCACGAGGTTAGAAACTCTGAGCAATCCTGTGAAGCACTATCTACAGAAGTTCTCATAAAAGAGCAGAAACTGAAGAAGTTCATATAATGTATTAACCTGACCAACTCGACCAAATCCGCAAATAACAATGTGATCCTGCAAATCATCTGTCTGCAAATTAAATCAGACAAGAAAAATGATCATCAGTCAGCCTTGTAATGATCTTCTCAACCAGAGAACGTGTGAGCTTCAGACAGACACTGAAGTTAAGTGGTGCCGTAGTTGATGGATTATTGCCTAACATTGATACATTGATAACTAAATCCATCACGATTCCTACCTCACTTTCAACGGGCAACAAACTTCGAACATCATGCAACTCAAATCGAGATGCAATTAACTGGCCACCAGCAGCTAGCCAGGGTGTGATAGCCATTGAGAGGCCCACAACAAGAAAGAGCAACGAAGATAACTGAGGCGACATTATACTCTGCAAAACCACAGATTAGGCCTTTATGGAAAAATGCAGT
>OVBA01007924.1:0-12937 GCA_900406435.1 Lepidium aucheri | reverse complement strand
ACTTAAAGTTACTAAACAAGTGGTGAGGAGCACATGAGTCAATAACAAAAGCANTCAACTTAAGGTTACTAAACAAGTGGTGAGAAGAAAATAAGTCAATAACAATTGAGTTAGACGGTTTTTGAAAGTATAAGTGCTAGCTCAATGTTCTCTATCAACTTAAGGTTACTAAACAAATGGTGAGAAGCACATGAGTCAATAACAAGAGAGTTAGACGGTTTTTGAGAGTATAAGTGATAGTTCAACGTTCTCTATCAACTTAGGGTTACTAAACAAGTGGTGAGAAGCACATGAGTCATTAAACAAGAGAGTTAGACTGTTTTCAAAGTATAAGTGCTAGTTCAATGTTCTCTATCAACTTATGGTTACTAAACAGTGGTGAGAAGCACATGGGTCAATAACAAGAGAGTTAGCGGTTTCTGAGAGTATAAGTGCCAGTTCAACGTTCTTTATCAACTTAAAACTACTAAAAAAATTGTGAGAAGCACATGAGTCAATAACAAGACAGTTAGCGGTTTTTGAGAGTATAAGTTTAATTTTCTGTATCAACTTAAGGTTACTAACCAAGTGGTGAGAAGCACATGAGTCAATATAAGTGCTATTTAGCGGTTTTTGAGAGTATAAGTGCTATTTATTGTTCTCTATCAACTTAAGGTTACTAAACAAGTGTGAAAAACACATGAGTCAATAACAAGAGAGTTAGACGGTTTTTAAGAGTATAAGTGCTAGTTCAACGTTCTCTATCAACTTAGGATTACTAAACAAGTGGTGAGAAGCACATGAGTCAATAACAAGAGAGTTAGACAGTTTTTGAAGTATAAGTGCTATTTCAACGTTCTCTACCAACTTATGGTTACTAAACAAGTGGTGAGAAGCACATGGGTCAATAACAAGAGAGTTAGCGGTTTTTGAGACTAAAAGTGCTAGTTCAATGTTANGGTGAGAAGCACATGAGTCAATAACAATAGAGTTAGACGGTTTTTTAGAATATAAGTGCTAGTTCAACGTTCTGAATCAACTTAAGGTTACTAAACAAGTGGTGAGAAGCACATGAGTCAATAACAAGAGAGTTAGACAGTTTTAGAGAGTATAAGTGCTAGTTCAACGTTCTCTATCAACTTAGGGTTACTTAACAAGTGGTGAGAAGCACATGAGTCAGTAACAAGAGAGTTAGACTGTTTTCGAAGTATAAGTGCTAGTTCAACGTTCTCTATCAACTTATGGTTACTAAACAAGTGATGAGAAGCACATGAGTCAATAACAAGAGAGTTAGCCGGTTTTTGAGAGTATAAGTGCTAGTTCAATGTTCTCTATCAACTTAAGGTTACTAAACAAGTAGTGAGAAGCACATGAGTCAATAACAAGAGAGTTAGATGGTTTTAAAGAGTATAAGTGCTAGTTCAACATTCTTTATCAACTTAGGGTTACTAAACAAGTGGTGAGAAGCACATGAGTAAATAACAGGAGAGTTAGACACATTCTGAGATTATAAGTGCTAATTTAATGTTCTCTATCAGCTTATGGTTACTAAACAAGTGGTGAGAAGTACACTTCCCATAACAAGACAGCTTTTGAGAGTACAAGTGCTAGTTCAATGTTCTCTATCTACTTAAGGTTTCTAAACAAGTGGTGAGAAGCACATGAGCCAATAACAAGAGAGGTAGGCGGTTTTTGAGAGTATAAGTGCTAGTTCAACGTTCTATATCCACTTAAGGTTACAAAACAAGTGGTGAGGAGCACATGAGTCAATAACAAAAGCGTTAATCGATTTTTGAGAGTGTAAGTGGTAGTTCAACGTTCTCTATCAACTTAGGTTTACTAAACAAGTGGTGAGAAGCACATGAGTCAATAACAAGAGAGTTAGATGGTTTTTGAGAGTGTAAGTGCTAGTTCAACGTTCTCAATCAACTTAAGTTTACTAAATAAGTGATGAAAAGCATATGAGTCAATAACAAGAGTTACCGGTTTTTGAGAGTATAAGTGCTAGTTCAACTTTCTGTATCAACTTAAGGTTACTAACATAGTGGTGAAGAGCACATGAGTCAATAACAAGAGAGTTAGACGGTTTTTGAGAGTATAAGTGCTAGTTCAGTGTTATCTATCTACTTAAGGTTACTAGAAAAGTGGTTAGAAGCACATGAGTCAATAACAAGAGATTTAGACGGTTTTTGAGAGAATAAGTGCTAGTTCAACGTTCTCTACGAACTTAAGGTTACTAAACAAGTGGTAATAGTACATGAGTCAATAACAAGAGAGTTAGACGGTTTTTGAGAGTATAAGTGCTAGTTCAACGTTCTCTATAAACTTAAGGTTCCTTTAAAAGTGGTGAGAAGCACATGAGTCAATAACAAGAGAGTAAGACGGTTTCTGAAAGTATAAATGCTAGTTCGACGTTCTTTATAACTTTAAGGTTACTAAATCATTGGTGAGAAGTAAACTTGTCCAAAACAAGAGAATTAGACGGTTTTTGAGAGTATAAGTGCTAGTCCAGCGTTCTCTATCAACTAAAGGTTTCTAAAAAAGTGTTGAGAAGCACGTGAGTCAATAACAAGAGAGTTAGGCGGTTTTTTAGAGTATAAGTGCTAGTTTAACTCTCTCTATCAACTTAATGTGACTGAATAAGTGGTTAGGAGCACATGAGTCAAGAACAAAAGAGGTAGACAGTTTTTAAGAGTATAAGTGCTAGTTCAACGTTATCTATCAACTTAAGTTTACTAAACAAGTGGTGAGAAGCACATGAGTCAATAACAAGAGAGTTAGACGATTTTTGAGAGTATAAGTGCTAGTTCAACGTTCTCTATCAACTTAGGCTTACTAAACAAGTGGTGAGAAGCACATGAGTCCATAAAAGGAGAGTTAGACAGTTTCTGTGATTATAAATTCTAGTTCAGCAATCTCTATCAACTTATGGTTACTAAGTAAGCACTATAAGAAAACTAGTCATCTGAGTACACAATCAGTCTCTAATCAGTCACACTTTGAAATTTTCAGACTGAAGTGCGACTGATTATATCAGTCTCAGATGTCTAGTCACACTTTTTGTAAGTCACAGAATGGTCACACATTTGTGACTAAACTGGGACGGGAAAAAATAGTCCCACATTGCGACTGAGTTTGTAACTTAATAATTAGTTTCAATGTGCGACTAATTTGCGATTCACAATACAGTAACAAGACAGAGTCGCAGATCAGTCTCAAAGATCGGTCGCAGTTTAGTCTCAAAACTTGGTCCCAAAGCAGTATCACATATTAGTCTCAGTTCAGTCTCTAGTTCGAGTCGCATATCAGTCTTAAATATCAGTCGCAAATTAGTCTCAAACTCGAGTCGCAGATTAGTCTCAAGTTATAGTCGCAAATTAGTCTCGCAAATCAGTCACAGATTAGTCTCAAATTTGAGTCGCAGATTAGTCTCAAATGTTAGTTGCACATTAGTCTGAAAATCTAGTCACCGATTAGTCTCAAACTTCATTAGCGGATCAATCTCTAGATTTAGCCACAGTTTAGTTTCAAATTGTAGTTACAGATTAGTCTTAAATTGTAGTCGCAGATCAGTCTCACGTGCGATTATTATTATATTTTACTATTATTTTTTGATAGTTTAAAAATAAAAATAATATTAAAATTTTAAACAAAATGAAATTATTAAATAAAAATATATTACTAAAGCCGAAACGGATTAGTACTGAAATGTCAAATCTGAAAAACATAAAATTCGATAATAAATGCGAAAGAAAATCAAAGCTGCTCATCAGAAGGTCTGGTAGCAGAAGAAGACTCTGAACCATCATATCATGCCGGAGGAGGAGGCATCGAACCCAAATGAGCTGCAAAAGATAGTAATGTCTGCTGAAGGTACTGTAGAAGCTCGTGATTCTGCTGTGTTAAGTAATTGATGTTGTCCATGTAAGCTGCCATCTCTTGCTGCACGTCTTGCTTGTAAGCAACCATTTGTTGTTGCTACTCTGAAATCGTGTCCTTCACAGTCGACTCGGCGATCACCCTTTTCTTTTCGGGAGGATACCTTGAGCTGAGATTACCCAATCCGTACACGTTGCCTCTACGATCCGGCAACGTGCACTTCAAAAAAATGTTTAAAATATTTTAATATTTTAATAAACTAATAAAAATAATTTTAAAAATTAAAAAAATAAATCACCTGAAGAAAAGTTTGTTCTCTTGCTCTGGAGTGAGTAGAACTGTATGTGAAGTACCATCTGATAGATCGTTATTGTTGTCCATCTGGGATTGGATGAACTCACTACGCTTCTGCTCATAAGTGTCATCAATATTCTTTGCCTTGAGATCCACAAACCTACCATTTGAAGAATTAGTATGTGTCTTCTTGAAAACTTCACTGATAGAGACACATCGATGCAATTTATCTTCCTGAAAAAAAAATATTATATAACCAAAAAGTAAAAAATTTAAAAATTATATAAATTAGAAAAACTTACAAGTTCACACTGAACACGGTAGTAACTTTTCTGTCCCGACACATGCTTACACGGTCTGCAGCCGTCCCGATCAGAATAACGCGCAGCCCATGTTTTCTCGCTCTTGGTATGGGCTTCCTCTGTAGCCCAATGCTCACATAACTGCTGGTCAACGTTCCTGTTCATCCAACCAGGACATTTACCTTTAGTTTTGACCTGAGTCGTGATTTCCTTCATCCGCTTTCCAACGACTTGGTCGAAGTGATAGCGAACAGTCTGTGTAATAGCCGGGTTCCAGTAGAAAATTTGCTACAAAAATTTTCAAAAAAAAGTTAGTAAATAAAAATGAGTTTACCGCAAATTTCACGAGTATTCGTTCAACACATATACTTGTCTTTATACCTGCCCCTGATTATATATAAAACATGTCTCGAAATATCGTTGTTACTGTCCCGATCAAACCTGCAAAAATTAAAACAAAAAACAATCACAGTTTCTAAAATTATTAAATATTACACAAAAATTCATCAGAATTCAATAAAATTCAAATAATTCATTATATAATATATAAATATTCATAAAAATTCATAAAAATCTTATAAATATTTCAAAAAAACAATAAAAATTTATTAAAAAACCCAAAAAAATAATTTAAATATTTTAAATAATTCATTAAAAATAAATAAAAATTTATATAAATTCACAAAAATTCATATAAACGTATACAAAATTCTTTGATAATCTATATAAGTTCTTCGAGCATTTTGTAAAATTCATATAAAATTCTTCAAATTCATATAAATTCATATAAATATGAATTATTCATACCAAATTCATATAAATTCATATAAACTTATACAAAATGCTAAAATCTCTACAAAAATTCAAAAAATCATATTATCATTCTAAAATTTTATATTATCATTCTAAAATTCATATTATCATTCTAAAAAGTCGTATTATCATTCTAAAAATACAAAAAATCATATTATCATTCTAAAAATCATATTATCATTCTAAAACAATCATATTATCAATCCAAGAAATCATATTATCATTCTAAAAAATCATATTATCATTCTAAAAATTCACAAAGCACAAAAAAATATAATATAAATTCAATAATTTGTCTATAATTCCAATAAAATTCTAAATATACCAATCACAAATTCCATCAACCTAATTTACCACATAATTAAACTAATCTACCACATAATTTGCCAAAACTCAAAAAAAAAAATTGTTACCAAATTGTTCCTTCATTTGCAAATGGATCCAACTTAGGTAGATCTCTTGCTCGTTCTTCACAATGAAGAAGGTACTCTAGATTCTATTGAGCGGATTCATTGCCTTGTTGTGAAGAAAAAGCTTCATCATACTGTTGAAGAAGTGGAGCAGCTCGATTCCATGATTGAGTAGACGAGGCCGCGGCAAAAAACCAGAAGAACCGCCGCTGTTAGGTCGAACCACTGGGAGTCTCGCCGGAACCGCCGATGATGTTTTTTGGTCACTCCCTTGAAAGATTCTTCCAGATCTTCCTCCTCCTCTCCCAAACCTAGATCGACCCGTTTGAGACATGGTATTGAGTTTGGAATCAAAAAATCGAGCTTGAGTTGAAAGAAAGTCAATAAATTTGAAAAAATTTAGGGATTTCGTGATGTGTTCCGAGGAAGAAGAAGATGGGTATTTGGGATTTTTCTGTGACTGTGAAAGCAGTCCCACATCAGTCACATAATTTTAATGAAATAATTTGCGGGAATGGAAATAATTTTGCGAAAATATTTGCGGGAATAACTCTGTAACTGAACTGAGACTGGACCCTAAAACAAGTCACACTTCAGTCACAAAAAGAAACAAAAAAAAATAAACGGGACTCGAACCCGTGATAGGGCAAGCCTTTGCGGATGTTAGATAACCATTGAGCTATGGAACGCCTGTGTGACTGATATGTGACTGACTTGGTGGTTGTAGTCGCAGTTCAGTCACAGAGGTTAAATCATTTAAAAAAACAAACCATAGGTACTCGAACCCATGACAATTTAGAAACAGTTTTTGTGGTAGTCCGATAGACATTGGGCTACCGGACTCTTTCTAATATAACTTACCACGATAAATATATATTATATAAGATTAATATGTTTGGTTTTACAAAAACACCCGAAAAACTTGCGGGATTTACTCATTCAAAATCAACATCCTTTCGAAGAGTTAATGTTAATGAGTACAATAGATTATGTAGTTTTCACAGTTCGTAAAAATTGAAACTTAATATTTCTATCAATGAGAATCAAATTCAATCAAAATGTAATATAAGTAAATGAGTTTTTTTACATATACTTGAATGTGTTTTATAAATTAATTTGAAATGTCAGATATAATACTTTTCAGTAGTTTATTACAATGTATAAACATCATGTATCAATGTAAAATGAAGTTTTAAAATATTTTCCTCATGTTATGTTGCCAAAATCGATAATTTAGAAAAATCAGTCACAGAATTATGCAACTGATCTGCGACCACAATACCAATCAGTCACAGATCAGTTACAAATATTGATACTTGTTTGCGACTTGCATGGAAAAAAACGACGTAGTCACAGATCAGTTACAACTTTTGGGACTAATCTGTTACTGATTGGTACTGTAGTCTTAGATCAGTTGCATAATTTTGTGACTGACCTGTGACTGATTTTTTAATGGTATAGATTTTGGCAACATAACGTGAAGAAAATACTTCCGAAACTTCATTTTACATTGATACATAATGTTTATACATTGTATTATCCAATTGGAAAGGTATATTATATAAAATTAATATGTTTGGTTTTACAAAAATTCTCGAAAACTTGTGGGATTGACTTTCTCTCGAAATCAAAATCCTTTTGGAGAGTTAATGTTAATGAATACAATAATAAATAAGAGATCCTTGGGTTCAAAATCAAACATACTGATTTTTACTACAACTTAACTCGTAAGAAACGACTAAAATTTCTAATAAATAAGAGATCCTTGTGTTTGTAATGTTATTCTTCGTTGTAATTGTTCTCTTCGTCATCATCTGAGGACGACATATTACATTGAAATTCATCTTCTGGTTCAGCATCTCCAACTTCAGCATCAATTTCTTCCCCATCATATGGGTTGGAAAAGCCAAATTTTCAATTTGGATTTCTTCAACCACCGTCATGAGCACATCGTCATCGTTATCTTGTTGTAGCAAAGGTGTTTCTCTAACTCTGTAATTCCTGAGATAGTTGCCCTTGGATTGACTTTACAAACATTCAACCACTGCTGCCTTGGTTGGGTTGTATATGGATAAGGAATATAACAAACTTGATCAGCTTGTGATGCTGTAAATTAAAAAAAATATATCACAATTAAATGGTTTTAAAATTAAGTGATTATGATTGTGCGTGCCCAATATAAACAGTTCGTATGAGTTATATCTTCCTTTTGCTAAAACGTCAACTCCACCACATGTGTTCTTTCTAGTTCCTTTCCCGATGGTAGGATCATACCACTCGTATTTGAAAAGCGTTATTTTCAAATTAATTAGTCCAGTGTATTTAAACTCAATAATATCTGTTATATTTCCATAAAAATCTGTTTTATCGGATGCTTCTGAATAATTTGCCCCCTTCACACATACACCATAATTGCACGTTTTCCTCATCCGTCCGTGGTCACGTGTATGAAACAAATATCATCGAGTAAAGTACATGCGCCACACTGTCACCTTCTTGTCGGGGCCTTTAACTAGTTCGCAAACCCATGTTGGCCAAGTGATTGCAGGATTTGGTAAGCTAACCTATACATGAAACTAAATAAATATAAATTTATTTCCATACATAAATAAGTATCATAATAATATTATAATTTTACTTATGTAATCTCTGACCCATGTGGCAAATTCTGTATCTTTTTTCCACATAACTTGGTCTTCTGTTAATTCAGGATGACAATGACGAATGTACTCTTCACACAAGCTGAGTCATAGATATAGAAATACCTAAAATAAAACATGCATGAAACACACATATATAAATAACAATACTAGGTATTTCTAAATTACCTCTCTAAGCGACGAGAATATTCATAACTCTGTATTATATATGCATGTGCGGCGACTTGGTCTATATCATATATATATAATTGTTTACTTTTTCCACTTGGTCAGCTAACATGTTTAAACATATCGAGTATTCCTTGATTCGGATATACTGGAGATTCGCCCTCATCATATCTCGATGCCCTTTGGAAATAAATTCATTACATCTATAATAATAATTAATTTATAATGTTAAGAAAATACTATAATTATAAACATATTATCTTTTTTGGTATGTACATGCGAAAGAAAAAACCACTCTGAACATAAGAAATCTCATCGTTCAAGTATGACTACACAGTCGATCCAGCTGCATATCTTTTATTTTTTGCTTTTCTTTTTAACTTCTTGAAAAACCTTTTAGATGGATACATCCAACGGTAATGCACACGGCCGCCCAGTTCAGCTTTATATGGTAGATGCACAGGCAGGTGTACCATCACATCGAACACTGCATGGGAAAATCTTCTGCAAACTACATAGTATTAAAACTATGTTTTCCTTCATAATTTGAACACGACTCTCATGCAATGTTTTACTACACAAATCTCGAAAAAATCCTCCAACTGCTACACAAAGTAGATAAAATACACGATTTAGCATAGTCATTTGTGGTTAATAATATATATTAGTAATTTCTTCATAGATACCTGATTGTGTAAGATGAACGTTACGCGGTAAGAGTTGAGCAAATATGAATGGAAACAAGTGTTCCATAAAAACATGACAATCATGACTCTTCATGCCTGAAAATTTTCCTCCTTCTATATCAGCACAGGTTGCTAAATCAGACGCGTACCCATCGGGAAATTTAATATCATGTTTGACACATGCTAGTAAACGCTCTTTTGCTACCCCAGTCAGTCTGAATATAGGAACAGGAGCTCTTCCACGGCTATCTAGAAGTAACTCTTTCCTCGAGCAAAAACATGTTATATCCAATCTTGCCTTAACTGTGTCTTTTGATTTATCTTTTACGTTCATGACAGTATTTAAGAAGGCATCGAGAACATTCTTCTATATGTGCAATGGATCAAGACAATGTCGTAGATTGAGATCTTTCCAATAAGGCAATTCCCAAAATATACTCTCTTTATGCCAATTATGCCACTTACCATATCCATTAGCTTTCTCCTCATGTCTGTTTCCTCCACAATCAGATGTTTTTGATGGATTAACCTCCCTTATTTGTTGATTATACACTTACCACCGGTGAGTTTTAGGGGTGGGTACTAATCTATAGAATCTTTTCCTTTCAAAAAATTTATTTTATTCCTTTTTAATGGATGATTTGGAGAAAGAAACCATCAGTGACAATCAAACCAACATGTCTTCCGTCCATTTGGTAATTGAAAGGCCTTAGTATCATCCATGCATACTGGACAAGCTAATCGGCTATGATTCATCCACCCTAATAACATGCTGTATGCACGGTAGTCATTAATCGTCCACATTAAAACCGCTTTGACATTAAAATTTTGATTGCTGAGCTTATCATACGCCTCAACCCATGTATTCCATAGCTCTTTCAACTCTTCAATCAGAGGCCGAAGGAATATATCAAGACTTGCTCGTGGATGATGTGGACCTGAATTCAAAATCTTAAGCCACAAATATTCTTCCTTCATACACATACCCAAGGGTAAATTATATGGATTCATTATCACAGGCCACAACGAGTAATTACGAGACATTCCAAAAGTATTGAATCCATCGGTGCATAATCCAAAATATACATTGCGAGGATCACTTGCAAATCTAGGGTGTAACTTCTAAAAATTCTTCCACTCCGCTGCATCGATGGATGAGACATCTATCCTTTGTTTGATGCGTGTTCTGCGTGCCATCTCATCGCCTCTGCAGTGTGGGCACTTTGATATAATCTTTTTATTCTATCAGCAATAGATAAATACCACATACGACTGAATGGTATTTTGGTTCGACCTGTACTGTCCTTGTATCTTGCTGCTCCGCAAAATTTCCAGAAGATCATACAATTATTCATACACACATTAATTGAATGGTAAGGGAGCCCTAAATTTTGCATCAATTTCTCGGTTTCATAATACGACGTAGTGCTCTGATCATCCGTAGGTAGATACTCTGAAATGAGTTCTGCCCATTCGTCTAGTTCATGTTTGGATTCATTAAAATTTGTTTTCATATGCATCAACCAAGATGCTAATGATAATTGCGAGTGACCTTCCTCACAACCATCATATAAAGGATTGTTAGCAGCTTCTAACATGGTATAAAAATTTTGAGCCTAATTATTAGGTACTACTGTATTTTGATAATCATATTCATGCTCTGCTTGATCATTCTGATCATAACTCGTGCTATGATCATAACTCATGTAATGCTGAGCAAGAAATGCATCATTTACCATCCCTAGATGTGTATCTTCTACATGAGAAACATCTTCTTGATTTTCACTTCTACCATAACTTGCACTACAACTGCCTAAATCCACGTTCAAATCTTCCCCATGCATGTACCATACATAATGCTGAGGCATGAATCCTCGACTGAATAAATGATTTGAAATTTTTAGTGCCGGCAGATTTTTTTTATTTTTGCATGAAATACAAGGACAACAAAACTTACCCCTATTACTGAGTGTGAACACCTGATTACCCGCAAAATTCATGAACTCGTCCACTGTGGCAGCGAATTCTGATGAGATGTTACTCGTTTCATCATCAATTCTTCTATAATCCACTCATGAAAATTTGTAATGTTAAAATTACCTCTCATTTTTCTCCCAAGTTTTTTCTCTCTCTCAAAAACTATTTTTTCTCTCCCTAAAAATGTTTTTTTCCTAAATTTTTTTTTTCGTGCCTAAGGTTGTGTTTTTGTTTTTTGTTGTGAGTTTTACAAATGAAATGGTTAGGGTATATATAAAATTAATTTCTCAGTGAATTGAGACTAGTATGTGTGACTGATTAATCAGTCACACAATTTTTGGTTACATTAGGTAGAAGTGAGGAAAACGTGTGTACGTAACTCTTTGTGACTAGTTTGAGACTCAACAAACAGTCGCACATCAGTCTCACATTTGCGACTAATTTGCTTCATTTCTTTGTAGTTACAAATCAGTCTTACGTTAATCGCACAAGTGCTACTAATGTGCAACTAATTTGCTCAGTATCAATATTGAGACTAATGTGAGACTGATTTTTTGCAGTCTCACTTTAGTCGCTAATTAGTACCACTAAAGTATCAGGTTTTGTGACCAATGTTTCAGTCACACTTTTCAGTCTCAAAACACGTGTTTTCTTGTAGTGAAGTGGTGAGAAGTACACCTGCCCTCAACAAGAAAGTTAGACAGTTTTTGAGAGTATAAGTGCTAGTTCAATGTTCTCTATCAAGTTAAGGTTTCTAAACAAGTGGTGAGAAGCACATGAGCCAATAGCAAGAGAGTTAGGCGGTCTTTGAGAGTATAAGTGCGAGTTCAACATACTCTATCAACTTAAGGTTACTAAACAAGTGGTGAGAAGCACATGAGTATATAACAAGATAGTTAGACGGTTTTTTAGAATATATGATACACGCCTCAAGGTGCTTCTCTAAGGTTGATGGGAATGAATCTCAATCAAAGAGAAACCGAAGTACTTCCTTTGACAAGAAGTGGATGTGATGCGGAAGTTGGTGGAATTAAGAGTGATCCACAAGAACTAAGTAGGCTTCTTTATACACTCGGACACACTTCTTATCAAGGGGAATCCTCTGGAGATCACTTGGTGTGATTTGCACGCTTAGACAAAGCGGCTAAGCTTCCAACGGGTAGGTTTTTCTATGTAGAAAAAGTGTGATATTTATTGATAATAAGTTGAAAAAGTTACACGGCTGCAAAGGGACCTTAACACAAAAAAACTAACTTAGAGTTCGGTTTGGCCTTGCTTCACAAGCTGAAGCCTTGGCCACTTATTAAACGAAATTAAAAAGGCCTATTGACTCTAAGACTCTTTATTCTAAGAGTCTGGAGCCAATGGGCTTGGTGGACCTGCAAAAAAATTTATATTAAACACAAAAGATACCTTCTTGGACCGAATGAAAAGCCAAGCCTTGTTGGTTGCTTCCAGGTCAAGTCTTGACGGTTCTTGGACCTCTTGATCAGCTTCTTGAATATCTTGCATGCCTTGGTTGTCTTCTTGACGTGTTGCTTGGTCTTGGTCTGAGTCCTTTGTCTTTTTCGCACTCCTTGAAAACACTTCAAGATTGCTCTTGTCAATTTTGGTGCGGTCCAGTGAAGAAGCATCCTCTTCTTTTCTTAGCACTTCAGCCACAATTTCTCCTAGTTGCTCCCTAAGCTTCCGTGCTCTAGCTCTGGTAATGGTTCTGCTTGGTTCCATTAGCTTGATGCCCTCATCATTCCCTCCCTCTTGAAGATGCT
>OVBA01007923.1:0-13519 GCA_900406435.1 Lepidium aucheri | reverse complement strand
ATGTGTTTTAAGCAGTCCATGATGGAGACTTTCTCAATGACAGATCTTGGAATTATGAAGTATTTTCTGGGGTTCGAAGTGCAGCAAGATGAACAAGGTATCTTCATAACTCAAGGTAAATATGCAAGAGAGATTTTGGATAAATTTGGAATGATGGACCGTAACTCAGTGAGAAATCCGATTGTTCCGGGACACAAATTGACTAAGGAAGGTGCTGGAGAAGAGGTGGATTCCTCTGATTTTAGACAACTAATTGGTAATCTTCGTTACCTCACAGTTACACGACCAGACCGCATCTACTGTGTAAATCTAGTTAGTAGGTTCATGGAGAGCCCAAAAGAACAGCACCTTATTGCAGCTAAGAGAATTGTTCGATATATCAAAGGAGCTGTGGACTGTGGAGTACAATATTCTCCAAATGGGATGCAGGAATTAGATGGGTTTGTTGATGTGACTATGCTGGGAGTTTGGATGATAGAAGAAGTACTTCGGGTTACGTTTTCACTTACGGTGGAGGGGCGATTTCGTGGAGTTCAAATAAGCAGTCTATTGTTACGTTTTCAACAACTGAAGCAGAGTATGTCTCAGCTGCGTTCGGAGCTTGTCATGCAGTGTGGTTGAGAAATATACTTGAAAAAATCGGAGAGAAGCAAGAGAAGGCAACAATTGTGTACTGTGACAACAGTTCAACAATTAAACTCTATAAAAATCCGGTATTGCACGGTCGAAGTAAGCACATAGACGTCCGCTATCACTTTCTCCGTGAGTTAGTAAGTGAAGAGAATATTATATTAGTGCATTGTTCGTCACAAGATCAGTTAGCTGACATAATGACAAAGGCACTAAAGTTGGAGACATTTGAAAGGATTAGAGAAAAGCTTGGCGTGTGTGAGAAGCTTAGTAAACTGAAACCAGTTCCAGTTTCGGGGAGGGATTGAAGACAAAGAGTTTACACTCAATGTCTAAGTAGTGAGTCATCAATAAACTCTTCAATGTCGAAGTAGTGGAGTCATTAATAAAAACTTCAGTTAGAGTGAGCTGAGGGAATCTTAGTAGTTGAGTCTTTATCTGAGTTTAAGTTTTGTTTCAGTTACATTTTGTAAGCCTATTTAGGCAGTCTACTTTTCTAATAAAAATTGTAGAGTCTTTTGGTAATTTCTTGTGCACTCTCTAAAACGTTTTCTCTATTTCTAAGAATTCCCCTAATGTGATTGGTAAGGTGTTCGCATGGTAATTAATAAAGTCACTAGCAAGGGTTCAGTTTCATTCCTTCTTCTCGTGTTGCTATTGCCACGATATTTCAGAAAACTATTACTAATTATCCAGATTCTAGCTAAGTCCCAAGGGTAAAACCCAACTTGTTGTAAACAATAACCTCAAGTTCATCTAAGTATCGAACTATCATTATACAGGTGCAGTTTCTATTAATTCATATGGATATTGTGTCACTTTTATTAACAACTCTCTCAACAGCACTAGTTAGAACCACATATTTAAACCAAAAAGCTAACTGATGTGTGTAATTTTGATATTTTTAGAGTTTTGTTTTAGGTCATTTTGCATTCATCTAGATAGATTGTTCTTGCATTTAGGATCGTTTAGGCTTGTTTAGCACTTTTTGCATTTGCATTTAAAGTTTGAAGTCAATTCAGGTAAAAGGAGCAGAAAATAGGCTAAAATGAAGCTAAGGAGCATCAGAGCAGCTGTTAGAATACTTAAGGGAGCAGCAATCAAGAAGGATTGTGGACCCCTTGGACCTCCACCTCGAAGCACATATGCGAGGAAGACCAGAAGACTCATAGAGAAAGCCACCTCAAGGACTTGCCTCAACCAATCTATCTCGAGGAAAGACTGGCGCAGAATAAAGACTTTACCTTTTCTACATCAAGGATCATACTCAAAGCAATAACTCAGACAGAAACCCCGAGTATAGAGACATGAAGCGTACCTCGTAGTTCAAGCTCGCGCAAGCACTCCGAGGGAAGCTTCACAAACTGCCTGGTTGACCGACTAAGGTCGGTTTGACCATGAGGGTTATGAGAGTAATCCTATAAATACCCATCTAATGACTGTTATGCCATCATCTGATTGTTTAGACGAAAATTTTATCTTTATGCCATTTTCATTTGAGTTTTAGATCTAAGCTTTGTTATTGGATTGATGGATGATTATTGAATGAAATAATTTATGCTTGCTTATTTTGCTTCTTTATTTTCATCTTAGCTTTTTTATTTTGAATATGCCTTTGGTATCTACCCCAATCCTCATTCCTCTCAAAATAAGGAGCGAGTAGATCCGCTTGGATCTCGAGGATGGGGAAATCAGAGGTGAAATTGGCAATTCCCTCACTTAGTTGACCGAGCATTAACGCTGATCTCTTCTAATAAGGGAGTGCTTTATGCCTCCTTCTTCCTGATCAACTGAGGGTTCATTTGGGTCATGATCTCAAGCTAGCGCTTGGGATAATGATTGCCCCAAACCTTATTAGAGATGGTCCGATCCGCCGAAGAAATATCTAAATGTGGATTGGCCGTTAAGCTACTTTGGGCTGAACTTTATGTGCTCAAACCGGTGAGATCGCGACGAGAGCCGAATGGATCAGTCATTTTGGGTCAAGATCTATGCTGCGAGAGGGGATTGATCTTACCTATTTCCTAGCCTAGAGATCACTTATAAGAAATCAACGAGTGGGATTGCCGAGTTCATCGCCGATCCACTACCCAATCCTTTAGATCATTCTTTCTCATCTAGTTTAAAACCCATTTCAATTTCTTCTCTGTTTTATATTTAATTCTCTGTTTACTAATTAATGTTCTGATTTTACTTTGTCCTCTAGTGTATTTTGTCTTTTGTGCTTATTTGCTTGAAGTTATCCATTTTATTATTTAGCATTGTGGCAGATTGCTTTAGATTTGGCTTGAACTAAGTTGTGTTCATAGATAGGTTGGTAGTAGACTATTCTGAGTATTGTTTCTACATCTTACCCACAACTTATCACACTACATAATTTGATAGATACAAACCCCAAAAACCTATTTATCAAATTTGTGCTGTTGCCAAATCGTAATTTTGTTTATTACAATCTATAACCTATTCATCTTAGGATCAAGTTCGTGTGTTTATTGTGCTGAAACACTTTTCTTTGCTCCCAACGCTTGGATCTTTCAAGACCAAGCTCAAAAAGTATTGACAAAGTCGTTGTTTTTGTCTCAGCACGCCTCGCAGGTACTCCTTGAAGGCTGAGCTCGAGGACAGATCAAGATCTTTCAGCCTCAACCTTAACTCTTGCTAGTTAAGTGAAGATTCAGATCAGTTGTCAGGTTCATGCAAAGTCGTTAGAAGAGCCATAAAAACCTTCACTAACGCCTCGACAACATCAATTTGCTCCCTCGTAAACTCAGAAAACAATGTGAGAGGATGCAACAGCAGCAACCCGACATGGATAGTACAACACCTGGTACAACTACTGATGGTACTCCACCGCTACAAGATGTAACAGATCCACATGTGCGAGCACAGCCTCAAGCTCGTCGCACTCGGTACATCAGTGCGAGTGATGCACCGTGTATCCACATGCAGAGAAATGGCATCCAACCGCTGGCCATTCAGAACAACAATTTTGAGATCAAGAGCGGACTAATCTCAATGGTGCAGAATAATAAGTTCCATGGACTTCCCTCAGAGGATCCACTCTATCATCTTGACGAGTTCGAACGCTTGTGCACTCTCACTCGCATCAATGGAGTGAGTGAGGACGCACTTAAACTGAGGCTATTCTCTTTCTCTCTTGGAGACAGATCCCACCAATGGGAAAAATACCTACCCATGGGTACAATCACCACTTGCCCAGAATGCAAACACTTTTTCCTCACCAAATTATTTTCCAATTCGAGGATGGCCAAGTTGAGAAACAACATCTTCAATTACGTGCAACAAAGCACCGAGTCGCTTGCTGAAGCATGGGATCACTATAAGGCATATCAGCCTCAGTGCCCACACCACAAATTCCCGGAAGATATAATCCTCAACAACTTTTACCAAGGAGTCCACCCGAAGATTCGTATGCTTCTTGATATTGTAAGTCATGATAGCTTTCTACAACAGGAGATTGAGGAGGGAAGAGCACTTATAGAGAACATTGCCTTAGCTGATAGACAATACAGCGAGAAGTATGATCGAGCTGTCCCTGGTACTTCTGAATCTGATACATCCGCACGCATGGAATTGAAGCAACTACACAAGAAATTGGACAAGCTGCTAATGGTCCATACGAAGTAAGTAAATCTCGTGGAGGAAGAACAAATCTAGAATGGGAGGATGAACAAGTTGAGGAAGTTTGCTTCATTCAAAATCAAGGTGGAGTCAAACCTTGGTTAAATTACAAACAAAACCCACTTGAGCTATAGAAGCACAAATGTAGCCAACCCACAAGATCGAGTTTACCCACCGGAGCGACGTGCGTGGATCCCAAAGGAGCAATGGCAACAGAGTCTCAAACCTGTCCCAGCCACCACACAACTTCAACCCGCACAAGAGAATCCATCGTAAGTCATGAATATGCTTCAACAAATACTTCAATGTCAAACGACTCAACAAGTAGAAATCAACATGAAGTTTGGCGAGGTACATAACTGCATTGACACAACTTATAATGACCTAAACTGCAAATTTGAGACACTCAATTAAAGGTTGAAGTATGTGGAGAGCAATTAAGATTCATTGTCGACTAAGACTACTGGGCAACTTCCAAGTAAAGCAGTCTAAAACCCCAAAGAGCATACTGCTCAATCTATTACTCTTGGAAGTGAGAAAATGCTTCCAACAGTTGCTGAAAAGAAGGTGAACGCCAAGGACAACATTGTTAAAGAACAGGAGGCGGAGCAGATCATAAATTCTACTAAGGATGAACAACTCGTGGGTACACCTCGCAGGCCACTGCTGCGAGGGAAAGCTGCTGAGAAGCTGAATGCTGAAAAATCTTCCAACTCCGATCAACTCAAGGAGACGCCTCGCATGCCTGTGCTGCAAGGTGAAGAATCTGACAATTCCAAACAAAACACAAATGAAGCGATCACACATGCGGTTGCTACCAAAGTCAAGGCACATTTCCCTTCAAGACTTAAGAAGAATCAAGCTGAGAAGGAAAAGGCTCTCTTTGATAAGAAAATGAGCGGTACAAAGTTAAAGATACCCATATTGGATGCTTATGCCTTGATTCCTCATTATAAAAAGTTTTTGAAAGATGTTGTAAAAGAAAGGGAGGAAGAGTGCATGGCTATTAGAACTCAAACAGTTAGATCTGTCTTGATACCAATTTTGCCGCACAAAAGCAAGAGGTTCATTACGGAAAAGTTGGATGACCCAGGAAACTTCACACTTCTATGTGCTCTAGGGCATCTAACATTCATAAATTGTTTGTGCGATCTTGGGGCATCTATTAGACTTATTCTGCTAATCAAAGGCTGCAGGATATCACTTGTCCTTGCGGATAGAACCACCAGACGACCGATGAGACTGTTCGAGGATGTCCCAGTGAACGTTGGAAACATTCTGGTCCCGACAGATTTTGTAGTTTTGGAGATGGACGAAGAGCCTACGGATCCGTTGCTATTGGGCAGACTGTTTTTAGTGTCAATTGGAGCATTGATCGATGTGAAGAACATGACTATTGAGTTGAAGGTTGGAGACGGTATTGGAATGATCTTTGATCTTAAAGAAGGTGTGAAGAAACCAACCATAAATGGGCAGTGTTTCGAAATTGAAGGAACCATCGAGGAAATGACTGAGGAGGTCACCGAGGGAACTCTGGTTTCCCTCACAAACCCATACTAGAGATTGTATGGAGAGTCAAGCTTGTGACTCTAAACAAGCACACTTGGGAGGGATTCCCATGTTTATCCTGTATTTTTTTTGAAAAATCTTTATGATTTGGTTTAAGTCGTTTTTGCTTTTTATTTTGTTTTGGAGAACATTGTTTTTTTTTATCTTTACTATTTTGGGTATTTGGAATATCTGTCTGCGTCTCACGTACAAATAGATCAGGAACACCCTCAAGGCAGTAATCTTGGCAGAAATGAGGGAATGATCACCCTGATAATCCAAGAACCAGCCAGCCTCACGTAGAGCCCTTGTAGGCAAGGAGACGAGGAATGAGAATTTTTGGCAAAAACCAGTATCCCTCAAGGAAAAAGGCCGAGGAAGGTGTGCGAGTAGTGTTCATATTGTGTTGAACACCACTCATGGACCTACTCGCACAACCTGAGTATCCTTATATATAATGTTTTAGCCGAATAAGTCCTATTACGTTTAAATAAAATCTGTTTGTTCATTGAAATCTTGAATTTGAATCAATATTGTGGCGCTGCCTCATACTAACCCGTTCTTAATATTGTGACTAATCTTTCATGTTTTTAGATAATGTCATCAACAGGGAATTAATCAAGGTTCAGAACAGTCACTGAGCAGCATCACAAGAAAGGTTCAAGTCTGATTTTTTCTGAATGGGTATTCAAACCTCGAAGCCAACTGCGAGGTTAACATGCGAGGCACCAGGCTGTCGGGTACGAAGGAGCAGTTTGTTGTCTTGGTTCCAGCTCACCAAGTAGGGCCCAAAAGTCAACAAACTTAGCTAAAGATAAGGCATGGTCAAAGCAGAGTTAAAGAAATAGGACGGTTCAGATTGCTCAAGATTTCAAAATTTGAAATCAAGAGCCGAGATTTGGTCAGCTCCGAGGACTATACACTAGGTGGCCTTGGGAGCCAAAATTGTTGCCTCTTTCCTTATTTGTCTCCAAAAAACTCTACAAAAATCCTCCTTTAAATACAACTCTTCTCGCCGCAAACTTGTATCCACTCTCAAGCGCTCTCTCTCTCTCTCTCTAACGGAAAAACTCTCTCTCTTTGTGCCGAAATCATGATCAGAGAAGAAGAAAACAAGGGTTCAGGCTCGAGGAAAGGTTGCGAGTAGAAAATAGATAGCGGATGGTTCAACTTTCAAACAGAAGCTCCCCGCATACAATTGAGTGCCATAACAAGTTTGATTTTCCAGCAAGTAAGAAGCCTTCTTTTCACATTCTCCACCATGTCTTCAAGAGATAGAGGAAGAGTAAAGAATTCTGCAACAAATTCATGCACGATGCAAGGAGGAGCGGAAGGAAACAGATGGAGGTGGAATTAGAGGGTTTGCAGCTGGTAAAATCGGAGATAGGCCACAAAACTCAGAATCGCCGTTTCATCGTACAATCGGACATCGAGGAAGATACAATCGGGCAGAAGAAGAAGGAGGCGACGGTTAAAAAGATGGCAAGGAAATCAGTCGGAGAGCCATGGACTACAGGTTCATACAGCCTCAGCGCGGAGAGGGGAGTTCTGCACAAGAGAAGAGGAAAGGAAAGCAGATTGCCTCGCCATCTACGAGCGAGGACAGCAACTCTGACAGCAGTTATGTGGGTAAACCTCGCCCATGGATGTCGAGTACGAGCGCGAAGAGGAGAGAAAGACCAGAGCTGCAACGAGCAGAAGAAAAAGAGAGCAAACAACCGAGTACAGAGAGACCATAGAGATGCTGAAGCGGAGCTGCTACTCGGAAAAAGAGGGGAGGACGGCGTATGAGGAGAGTCAGGCTGAAAAACAAGGAAAAGTCGCGAGGAAGGCCAACAATTCTAATCAAGCATACGGCAGCACTGTAGATGATGGGTATCAAAGGGATGTACAATCCACACATCGGGACTATGAATAGACTAGGCATCACCAAGGATGCGGATATGATCTTCAACTCGTTGGGGATTATGAAGTCAATGTACAGTATGGCTAGCTCTTACAATGAGGATACCTTGCAGTTTTTGGCAACCGTGGATCTCCACGTGTATACAAACACGGTACCAGAGCTGATGGAAAGGAACAGAGCTGATTACATAATGTTCACAGTCTATGACATGCTCTACACCACGACGTTGAGGCATATGTACACGATTTTTGGCTTTGAATTCGGCAACTCAGAGTACCTGGAAATTGATGAAGAGGAGATAGACGAGGTCTGCAATATGTTGTCTGGTAGCAGGAAGTACGACTTGTCGAGGAGCAAGGGGAACTGGACCGGAAACCCCTCTATCAACTACGCGAGGAGAGCCATTGCCAATATGCTTTTTGCGAGACCTTTGACCTCGCCACTTAACCTTGGCGAGATGCAAATGATAGATATGGCGATGAAGGACATAGTTGGGACAACCCCAAGCGGTTTGCAGATTGAGGGGGATGAGAAAAACTCTGGTATATTATTTGTGTTGGCCAAACACTTCATGATATACCGCAAGAGAGCAATGACACAAGCCAGTGGAGGTACGGGGAAGGGTAAGCATATCTACATTGGTGGCATGGTAACACGGATTTTGGAAGCTTACGGAGTGCCGTTGAACACGGATAGTATGAATTGGGTTGGGCCACAATTCATAGACTTGAAGTATCTTCAAGGCGCAAGCCTCTTCGCTAAAAACGAGTTCAACGGTCAAACCATATATAAATTCGACCACCCGAAGAAAGCCAACGCTCGTATCGCTCTCTCTTGCCTTGAGTATACCTCAATTCGGTACGAGAAAATGTGTCTTTCGTTCCCCCCACTTGCAGCTCTCCTTGGTGAGAGGTCTCGAGAGTAGCAAGCTCAGCAGGTCGAAGAGGACGAAACCAAAGACAAGGTTGATCACGAGTCCTATCTCTTCGAAGAGTTTCAAGAGAGGAACCAAGGGACTGCAACCAAAGAAGCACACAAGCGCATTGGGAAACTCCAGAAGCTGGGAAAGAGGCTGCTCAAGAAGGTCAAGGGCTTCACAAAGGAAAAAGAGGAGTGACGTAGCGAGTGTTCAGAGCTCTAGAAGGTGATCGACAGGTTGCAATCATCGATCAGCGGGTTGTCATCACAACCTTGTGCACATAACTCGCCACCACCCGCGAGGAGACACTCGTCCTCTGCAGTCACCAGGTCCCACGATGCATGCCAGGAACAGCCTAGACACTTGTCAGTGGGAAACACACTAGTGTGCAAAAGAAGGGAGAAGAAGAGCCACAGGCGCCACACCATCACTCAACAAGCTGATCCAGGACAGGCTTCCTAACCGGATCCCTCGCATGCGTCCCTTGCCGACCATACCCATGAGGATCATTTCGACTGACCACATCACATCGCTCCAAAAGAAGGACTAGCTCCAAGAGGATACCCAGACCCTCAAAACTACACATTCAAGGATATGAATGCCTCGGCTGCTTATTTTTTCGACTTCTAGGTACCAAACTCCAAAACCATTGTACATATCGTTTTGTTTTTGTTGTTTTTGCTCTTTGTTTGTCTAGACAACTCTCTTAAACTTTTATACACACAAGGGACTGTGTGATTTAAGTTTGAGGGAGGGGTCTAGAGTACTCTCACTTTGTTTATTGTGTTCTTATTTTCCATCTTTCATGCATATCACTTAGGTTATAAATATATGTTAAGATTTTTCTTTGTTGCATTTTATTGTTTCATTTCATAGCATATAAGGCATAGAAAAACCAAAAAAATTGAAAAATCTTAAAAATTAAATCCGAAAAAATAGAATGTTCATATAGTTGCATCCATTTAGCATTGTATGTAGGTTGCATTCACATAGGATTCATGCATTCGTATTTGTTATGTGGGAATTATTTTGATGACGGGCAAGCCTTATTAAGTTAGCTAGTAACCATTGTGAATGCTTTTGATTGATAATTGGCTACTTTTGAAAGTTTTTGGGCGGATCATTCACCTTAGTGAACTTTGCTTGAGTTGTGTCTTGAAAGGTCTTGTTTTATTCCTTCTAAAATTGAATTTGAATTGCCGATTTAGGGCCTAGAGATGCATCAATACCTTCGTTCTTTATGGTTAGCATGATTTATTGTGTGTGTGTGGTAAAACCCTCTCAAGTTAAGTGGAAAACAAGAAATGAAAGCTGCCCGCCAAAAACCAAGTAAGTGGTAAAGGTGAAACAGCGGGAAGGATGTGTAAACCCGTAACCTTTCACGCCCGTGTATATCCGCTACTTACTCCATATGCGGGTTGGTGAAGCAACTTGGAAGGAAGCTTAAATTCGTAGCCTTTTATGTTTGTGTAAGCCAACTTCGAAAAAGCTGAAAGAGCACATAAAAAATAAAAATAAAATAAAAGAAAAGAATAAACAAGTGGGTAGAAAAAGTATGGATGAGAGGGATCCACTTGTATTGAAAAGAATGATCATGCTAAGCTTAGGGAAGTTGAATATGTACTCGTTCATCTCTAGTCCCTTTTGAAGACCGAACCTAGAAGAAATAAGGAATTAGACTTGAACCTTTAGAGACCGGCTTAGGTATTAGGAATCTATAAGTTGGATGCTATTTTTGAGGATGATTACATTACTTTTTCCAAAATGATAGAGCTCATATGTGGATTACGGACCTAGCTTATGCAAGTTACCCGTTGGATGAGATGTTCCCATTTTGTGTGCAGTTCTTCCATCGTAGGTCATTGCACTTGCTTTAGGCCAAGCAAGATCTAAGTTTGGGGGGGCTGATGTGTGTGATTTTTGATGTTCTTAGAGTCTTGTTTTAGGTCTTTTTGCATCATCTAGATAGATTTTCCTTGCACTTAGGATCGTTTAGGCTTGTTTAGCACTTTTCACATTTGTATTTGGAGTTTGGAGTCCATTCAGGTAAAAAGAGCAGAAAATGAGCTAAAATGGAGCTAAGGAGCATCAGAGCAGCTGTTAGAATACTTATGGGAGCAGCAATCAAGAAGGATCGTGGACCCCTCGGACCTCCACCTCAAAGCACATATGCGAGAAAGACCAGAAAAATCATAGAGAAAACCACGTCAAAGACTTACGTCAAACAATCTATCTCGAGGGAAGACTGGCGCAAGATAAAGACCTTACCTTTTCTACATCAAGGATCATACTCGGAGCAATAACTCAGACAAAAATCACGTGTATAGAGACATGCAGCATACCTCGTAGTTCAAGCTCGCGCAAGCACTCCGAGGAAAGCTTCACAGACTGCCTCGTTGACCGACTTACGTCGGTTTGACCCTTAGGGTTATGAGAGTAACCCTATAAATACCCCTCTAATGACTCTTACGTCATCATCTGCTTGTTTAGATGAAAACTTTATCTTTATGCCATTTTTCATTTGAGTTTTAGATCTAAGCTTTGTTTATGGATTGATGGATTAGTATTGAATGAATTAGTTTATGCTTGCTTATTTTGCTTCTTTATTTTCATCTTAGCTTTTCTATTTTGAATATGCCTTCGGTATCTACCTCAATCCTCATTCCTCTCAAAATGAGGATCGAATAGATCCTCTTGGATATCGAGGATGGGGAGATCGGAGGTGAAATCGACGATTCCCTCACTTAGTTGACCGAGCATTAACGCCGATATCTTCTAATAGGGAGTGCTTTATGCCTTCTACTTCCTAATCAGCTGAGGGTTAATCTGGGTCATAATCTCAAGTTAGAGCTTGTGAGAATGATTGCCCGGAACCTTATTAGAGATGGTCCGATCTGCCAAAGAGAGATCTAAATGTGGATCGGCCATTAGGCTACTTTGGGCTGAATTTTATGCGCTCAAACCAGTGAGATCGCGGCGAGAGTCGAATAGGTCAGTCGGTTTGGATCGAGATCTCCGCTGCAAGAGTGGGTTGATCTTACCTATATCCTAGCCTAGAGATCACTCATAAGCAATCAATGAGTGGGATCGCCGAGTTCATCGCTGTTCCACTATCCAATCCTTTAGATACTTCTTTCTCATCTAGTTTAAAACCCATTTCAATTTGTGCCCTATTTTATATTCAATTCTCTGTTTACTAGTTCATGTTCTGATTTTACTTTGTCCTCTAGTCTATTTTGTCTTTTGTGCCTATTTGCTTGAAGTTATTCATTTTACTCTTTAGCATTGTGACAGATTACTTTAGATTTGGCTTGAACTAAGGTGTGTTCATAGATAAGTTGGTAGTATACTATTCCGAGTATTGGTTCGACATCTCACCCACAACTCATCACACTACATGATTTGATAGATACAAACCCCAAAAACCTATTTATCACTAACAGGAACCAAAGTTTCACTAGGCAAGTATCAAAACACAGAGAGAAAGGAGTGAGTAAAGGAATTACCGATCCCTTCACTATAATTTCTCTATTTTATATTTCGATTTTCATGTGATTGTAATCAACTTGCTTGAATTTACAATTAACCTTCTTCGTGATCCAACCTGAAGGAGAGTTTCAGATGATAAGCGAGATTGGTCCTGTAGAAATAGTATATCTCATCTGTCACATAAAAACATTGTCCAGAATTAGCAATGACCATTAAGAATTCATCACTAATGTTCGGATGGACCATATTCATTCTCCACAAAGCAATATAATTAACATTCTGAGAAGACAATGTGTCTTTCACGTGTGAACTTCTATGAAGATAGGAAGGAAAACCCAACTCAACAAAAGCACAATGTAAATTGATGAATTTAAACTTATGGTTGTAATCAAAGAATGATTGAATACTACAACTAAGTTTTTCAAGAATAATAATGCTCCACATCGAAATTTATTTGTATACACCATGTCCAACTAATTAACTCACATCGAAATCTTTTAAATTTAATTTTGGATTTCGATTTTTTTTTGATATATGAAAGGGAGATAAAACTCCCAAGAAAATACAACCAAATTTAAACTACAATTTCTCTAGGCCATGACGGCCCATTAAAATCATCAACAAAATACTGACTAACAAACTCCAGATCCTCATCGAAAAAATGGAAACCAAGAGGCAAAGAAAAAGCAAAGCTTGTTAACCCATCGGCCAGACGATTAGCTTCCCTATACATGCGAAAAACAGACTATCTAGTCCCTTGTAAGGAAGTCATGACACAAACATACCAGGTAAGACATGGGATGAGAATTACCAACCCCATGTGTCAGAAAATCGACCATTATCTTCGAATCAATCTTCACTTCGACCCGTGGAATCCTCTTCAACCAAACTATATAAAGTTCGTAATACACTCCCCATAATTCCGCTACAGGGACCAAGCATACCCCAATATGTAGTGAGAAACCACTGATAAAATGGTTTTTCGGGTCTAAGCTATCAAATCATCATAGGGTGGTAGTAAGTAAGTGGATGTCGAACCAATACTCAGAGAATGCAGGCAAACAACCTATCTGGATACCTAGTTCTAGTTCAGCAGCCTACCAATCTGTCACAAAGGCAAGTTATGATTTTCAAGTTGAGCTTACAATCTAGCTAATAGGACAAAAATCACTAAAAGACAAAATAAAACAGAGCAAGATCATTCAAGAACAGAGAAATCAACATAAAACAGAGCATAAACAATCGAATAAGCTAAACAAGGGAAATTAAAACGAATCTAGAGGATAGGGAAGGGTTGATCGGCGGATAACTCGACGATCCAACAACACCGAGCGATATAAGGCGAGCTCTAAACCGGGACAAGGTAGATCAGCCCACTCTCATGG
>OVBA01007922.1:0-13523 GCA_900406435.1 Lepidium aucheri | reverse complement strand
AGGTTGCTTGAACTAAGATCTAGTAGTAGATAGATTGTTTGCAAGCAATTTATGAGTATTGGTTCGACAAATCCATTTACCTACCCACTGTACTCAATAATTTGGTCTTAAGGACAATGAGAAAGTCTTTTATCAAATTGGTGCCATTGCCAAATCAGATTTGCTTATTCCAATTTATAGTTTGCTAGTCTTAGGATCAGATTTAGCATTATTGCTATTATCACTTGTATGTGTTTCACTAGCTTGGATTTATAAGGACCAAGCTTCCACCTTATTGACAAGTCGTTGTTTCTGTCCTTGCAGGCCTCGCAGGTAACCCTTGCCATTAGGCACCGAGGACAGACACATAATCAGTACCCTCGCTTCAACTCCTGCGAGTTATGTGAGTAATAAGTACGGCTTAGTCGGATGATGCTCACACGGTCGAAAGGTTCTCAGCACCTTCCACCACCTACTGACGATACCAACAAGCTCACTCGCGAGATCAAACAAGGGTGCAACATAATGCAGCAACAACAGCCAGACCTGGACAACACTACGCGGGGAATGACGACGGATGGAACACCTCCGATGGCGAATGAGGCTGCCCACCAAGCGCAAGCACAGAACCCAACTTATCGCCCTTGCTGTATTGGTGCGAGCGATGCCCCGAGTACACACACGATGCGGAACGGGATCCAACTGTCGGTGATCCAAAACAATAACTTCGAGATCAAAGTAGACTGATCTCGATGGTCCAGTAAAACAAATCCCATGGCCTACCCTCGGAGGACCCCCTCGACCATCTTAATGAGTTCGAGAGATTATGCTTGCTCACTCGCATCAATGGAGTGAGTGAAGATGCGCTGAAGCTCAGGCTCTTTCCCTTCTCTCTAGGGGATAGAGCACATCAGTGGGAAAAACACCTTCCCTTCGGATCAATCACAACTTGGCCGGAGTGCAAGCACATGTTCCTCACCAAGTTTTTCTCCAACTCACAGACGGCAAAGCTTTGGAACAGCATATCCAACTTTTTCCAGCAGAGCAGCGAGTCATTAGCCGAGGCATGGGACAGATACAACACCTATCAAGCTCAGTGTCCTCATCACGGTTTCAGGGAGGATACAATCCTCAGCAACTTCTACCAAGGAGTTCACCCGAGGATATGTATGTTGTTGGACACCGCAAGTCACTGGAGCTTTCTAGAACAGGAAATCAACGAGGGAAGAGCATTAATAGAGAACCTCGTCCTAGCAGATGGACAGTACGGTGACGAGTATGACCGAGCTATCATGGGAACCTCAGATTAAGATACATTCGCACGAAAGGAGTTGAAGCAACTTCATGAGAAGCTGGATAAGTTGCTCATGGTGCACACCAAACAAGTCAACCTTGTGGAAGAGGAAATGGTACAAGAAGGCGATGACGAACAGTTGGAGGAGATTTGTTTTGTTCAAAATCAAAGTGGATCTAAGCCGTGGGTCAATTACAAAGAGAACCCGAACTTGAGCTACCAAAGCACGAATGTAGCTAACCCACTAGATCAAGTATATCCACCGAAACAACGAGCTTGTATACCCAAGGAACAATGGAAGCAGAGCCTTAAGCCGGCACCAACTCCAACACAACCTCCGACAACAAAAGAAGAACAGCCGGGCGTGATGAATATGCTCCAACAAATTTTGCAAAGCCAAACCGCCCACCAAGTGGAGATGACCACTAAGTTTGGCGAGGTACATAGTCGAATTGATGCAATCTATATCGACCTCACTTGTAAGTTTGAAACCCTCAATGCACGGCTGAAGTATGGGGAAAATAATCAAGCATCATCATCTACTAAGGCCATCGGTCAGCTACCCAGAAAGGCCGTTCAAAACCCAAAGGTGTATACGACTCAGTCAATCACTCTCAGAACCGGAAAGATGGTCCCATTAGTGGTTGGACAAAAGGAAAACGTTGAGGACAGCGTTATTCAAAATGGGGGGCAGAACAATCCAAGACAAAAGCTGGATGTGTACAACTGAGAGACACACCTCGCAGGCCTGAGCCACGAGGAGAGGGTGATGATGATCAGACAGCTGGGAAAACTGCACAACTCAAGGAGAGCCCTTGCCTGCCTATGCAGCAAGGAGAAGAACCAAGCATTCCCAACCTGAATTTTATAGAAGGAGTTGCACCAGTGGTTACAACCAAAGCCAAAGCACCTTTCCCTTCACATTTAAAGAAGAACCAAGCGGAAAAACAGAAGGTCTTTTTTGACAAGCAAATGAGCGGTATAGAGCTAAAGATTCCTATCTTAGATGCTTTTGCTTTAATTCCACAATACAAGAAATTTTTGAAGGACTCACTTAAAGAATGAGAGGAGGAATGTATGGCTGTTGGGATCCGATCATCTGGATCGGTATTGGTACTAGTTCTTCCACATCAAAGGAAAAGGTTCATTGCGGAAAATTTAGGTGATCCAGGAAGCTTCACACTTCCTTGTGCAGTAGGGCACCTCACATTCATCAACTGCTTGTGTGATCTTGGAGCATCCATCAGCTTGATCCCACTGATAACTGCACAAAAGCTGGGGTACTCAAACTTCAAGGATTACAAAATTTATTTGGTCCTCGCGGACAGAACAACAAGGAAGCCGAGGGGACTGCTCGAGGATGTACCAATAAATGTTGGAAGTGTGCTGATTCCTACTGATTTTGTGGTATTAGAGATGGATGAAGAACCTACTGATCTGTTAATGCTGGGTAGACCTTTCTTGGCGTCAGTAGGAGCTTTGATTGATGTGCGGAATAGGACCATTGAACTAAAGGTCGGAGAAGGGGTTGGTATGATGTTTGACTTCAAAGAAGGAAGAAAGAAGCCTACGATCGACAAGCAATGCTTTGAGATCGAAGGAACAATAGAGGGAATGGACGAGGATGCAGACAAGGGGGCTCTAGTTCCCTTTGCAAACCCATACTAAGAGGTGTATGAAGAGTCGAGCTTGTGACTCTAAACAAGCCCACTTGGGAGGGAATCCCATGTCTATCCTTTACTTTTGAAAACTCTTTTTAATTTCGTTTAAAGTTAATTTAGCTCTGTTTAAATTTTAAGAATAATCTTTGCTAGTCTATTGTTGCTATTATTGGGTGTTTGGCATTTTGATGTCAGGTTCAAGGAGCCTTGGCTACACTCTTGGCAAAATTTGAGGAAGTAATACCATCATTAAGCCGAGAGAGTAAGCCTTGCACCTAACCCTCGGAGGCAATAGAGCGAGGAGTGAGAAAAATTGGCAAAGAACCTGAACCCCTCAGGACATAAGGCCGAGGAGGGTGTGCGAGTAGTGTTCACATTGCCTTAAACACCACTCATGGACCTACTTGCATACCTCGGTATCCTTTTATATAGAAAGTTCTAGTCAAATACATCTCAATATGATTGATATGAACTCACTATTCAGAGAAAATCTTAAACATGGAGCTTTACGGTGAAAAAGCTTTAAATTGAGTCTAATTTGATATTGTGGCTAACTATTCATGGTTTCAGATACTGCCACAAACAGGGAGCTAGTCAGGACTCAGAATTGTTAGAGGAAAGCAACATGAGCAGTCCAAGCTTGAGTTTTTCTGAATGGATAGTCAGGCCTTAGTGTATGCACCGAGTGTAGTGAGCGAGGAGGTTAGCTGAGAAGAAGTTGAGGACAAAATTTGAATTGGTCCCAGCTTACCAAGTGGGGTCCATAAACTAACAGCTTTTGCCAAAATCTAGGGATGGTCAAAGTTAGACCAATCCAATAGCTAAGATCGGTCAAGGATTCAAAATTTGAAATAGACAGTCCAAATCATGGCAATCTTGAGGGCGAATGGCGAGCAATTTGGGAGCCAAGATTGTCGCCCTTATCAACCCGATATTGTCTCCTTCACTATCCCGAGATTGTCTCCTTCTCACCCACATCACTCGCCTATAAAAGAGTCTCTCCCTCATCAGCTTCTTCATCCGTTTTCAACCCCTCAAGCAAACTCTCTCTCTCTCTTACCGAGTTGATCTTCTTCACCGAGTTACTCTCTCTCGCCACCACCGAGTTACTCTCTCTCTCTCTCTCATTCAAGTTTGAGTTTTCCGGTCAATCCTTCTCAAGAAGGTCTTCTGGTGACAAAAGAAAGATGAAAGAATTCAGGAGCAAGTTCATGAACGATGCAAGAGGAGCTGGAAGAAGAGAGATGGCGGCGGGGCTGGAAGACTCACCGCCAGTCCATCGTGAAAACAAGCCTCGCCGATTCATCGTCCAATTGGATGATGATGAGCCAGGGGTACAGACAAGAAATGAAATTCTTATAAGGGAATCAGCGAGAAGATCGGAGACTGAGCCGATGGACTGGAGGTTTGTTCATGGTGAAGGAAGCTCAGCTTAGGAGAAGAGGAAGGGGAAACAGATAGCCTCGCCGTCTAGTGATAATGATAGTGACGAGGAAAGCGAGAACGCTCAACCCTCGCATATGTAAGTCGAGTATGAGAGCGAGGAGAAGACATAGAAGAAGACTGAAAAGAAGGGGAAGAACACAAGGTACCGCCAAGCCATTGAGGATCCAAAGAAGAGCGGTTACTCAGAGAAAGAGGCGAGAAAGGCCTACGAGGAGCAAGAGGCGGAAAAGAAAAAGAAAGCTTCAAAGGAGTTTGATGAATCCGACAAGGCATATGAGGCTCTGAAGGCAATGGGGATTAAAGGTACATACTTCCCATATTCTAGAACCATGAGGAAATTAGGAATCACTGAGGATGTGGATCAGGTGTTTAGCTCGCTTGGCATTAAGGTTTGCATGTATAGTGTGGCGAGTTCTTACATTGAGGAGACGTTGCAATTCCTCGCCACTGTGGACCTTCTTATCTACGCAAAGTCCAAGACAACAAAGATTAAGAAGAATGGAGCTGGATACATAACATTCACCGTGTACAACAAACTATATGCGGTGACGTTGAGGGAGTTGGAAATGATTTTTGGTTTTCAATCCAGAGAAGCGGTATATCCGGATATTGGAGAGAATGATACCGACGAGGTATGGAAGATGTTGTCCGGAGCTTGGGAGTATGACTCTTTTCGGAGCAAAGGGAGTTGGATCCGCAACCCAGCCATCAACTACGCGAGGAGAGAAATAGCCAACATAATTTTTGCTAGACCCTCCACCTCGCCAATCAACCTCGGGGAAATGCACATGATGGTTATGGCGATGAAGGAGATTGTTGGCACTACTCCAAGCAGGCTGCATATTCATGGAGATGAAGGGAACTCTAGGATGTCATTCGTATTGGCAAAACACCTCGCCACATACCATGCACGAGCTGTGACGCAAACAGGGAGAAAGTCCGAGAAGCCGAAGCACATTTACATTGGTGGAGTGGTCGCTCGGATACTAAAAGCAAAGGGAGTACCTCTGAACACTGAGGATTACAATTGGGCTCCACCCTAATTTATGGACATGCGGTATCTCCAAGGAGCAGGCCTCATCGCTAAAGGCAAGGTTGAAGGGCGAGCTGTGTACAAGTTTGATCACCCAGCAAAGAAGGACGTCATAATACTTCTCCCTTGCCCAGCGTACACTAGACTGAACACTATGGAGAATATGACTTTTGCCCCACCCCTCGAGGCTCTACTCGGTGACCACCAGCGAGGACAACAAGCCCAACAGGTTGAGGAGGAGGTAGACAAGGAAGAAGTTGATCTTGAATCCTACTTTTTCGAGGAGTTCACTGAGAGGAACCAAGGGACAGCAAGCAAGTAAGCCCACAAGTGGATTGGAAAGCTCCAAAAGTTGGGGAAGTGGCTTCTCAAGAAGGTGAAGGACCTGACAAAGGAAAAGGAGGAGTGGCAGAGCGAGCGCAAGAAGATGTGGAGAGAAATTGATGGATTGGAGTCCTCACTCAGAGGTACAGAACCTCAGCCTCGCACACATGACTCGCCACCACCAGCAAGGAGGCACTCAACTTCAGCTGGTCCTAGCTCACACAGAGAGCAAGAAGAGCAACCACGACGCCAATCAATGGACACGACGTGGGTTTACAAGAGATCGGGGAAAAAGGGCCAGAAACACCAAGAGCAAACGCCTCAGGAAGGCCTCTCGCATGCACCCCTCGCCGACCATGACCGTGAGCAGTACTCGGACTGGCAGCACCACATAGCACCGTGTGAAGGAATAGCTCCAAGAGGGTACCCAAACCCTCATAACTATATACATCTTTATTTTTAGTTGATTTTAGTTTTTGTTTGTCTAGACAACTCTCTCCGACTTCTATACACACAAGGGATTGTGTGATTTAAGTTTGGGGGAGGGGACTAGAGTACTCTCACAATGTTTCTTGTGAAATTATTTTCTATTTTGCATGCATTCATTTAGGTTGTAAAAGTCCGGTTAGATTTTTCTTTGTGCATTTGATTGTTGCATTTCATGGCACTTAAGGCATAGAAAAACCATAAAATTTTGAAATTTTTTGAAAATTAAACCTAAAAAAATAGAGTGATCCTGTAGTTGCATCCACTTAGATTTGTTTTAGGTTGCATTCACTTAGGACTCATGCATCCAAACTTGTTATGTGGGAATGATCTTGATGATGGGAAAATCTTGATAAGTTAAGCTAAGTAACCATTGTGAATGCTCTTGATTGGTAGATAGCCGTTTTGGAAAGTTTTTAGGCGGATCATCGCCTTGGTGAACTTTGCTTGGGTTGTGTTTTAAATAGGTCTAGTTAGATTTCTTCTACAACTAAACTTAAACTTCTGATCTAGAGCCTAGAGATGCATCAATACCTTCCTTCTCTTTGTTTAGCTTGATCCGAAAGTGTGTGCTTGGTAAAACCCTCTCAAAAGTTAAGTGGAAAATTAAACTGCCCACAAAGAATTTAAACCAAGTAAGTGGTAAATATGAAGCGGCTGGAAGGATGCGTAAACCCATAGCCTTTCATGTTCATGTATATCCGCTAACTTACTCCATATGAGGGTTGGTTGAGCAACTTGGAAGGATGTGTAAACCCGTAGCTTTTCATGTTTGTGTAAGCTAACTTCGGGATAGCCAAAAGGGCACATAAAAAGAAAAAAGAAAAAGAAAAAGAAAAAGAAAAATAAAAGAAAGAATGAATAATCGGGCAGCAAAATTTTAATGAGAGGGAACCATTTAAGTTGAAAAATGATCTGCTAATCCTAGGGAAGTCGAAACATGTACTTGTTGATCTCTAGTCTCTTTTGAGGACCGCACCAAAAAGAAATAAGGAATTAGACTTGTACCTTTAGAGACCAGCTTAGGTGATAGAAATCCATAGGTTGAATGCTATGCTTAAAGATGATTACATTGCTGTTTCCAAAATGATAGAGCCCACATGTGGATTACGATTTAGCTTAAGCAAGTTGTTCGTTAGGCAAGATGTCCCCACTTTGTGTGCAGCTTTTCCACCTTATGTCATTGCATTTGCTTGAGGCCAAGTAAGATCTAGGTTTGGGGGAGCTGATGTGTGTGATTTTTGATGGTTTTAGAGCCTTGTTTTAGGTAGTTTTGCATCTGTTTAGCTAGATTTTCTGTGCACTTAGGTTCGTTTAGGTTAGTTTTGCACTTTTTACATTTGCATTTGGAGTTTGGAGTTTTATCTAGGAAAATGAGCAAAAAGAAGCTAAAACTAGAGCTAAGGACAATTGGATCAGCTGGTAGGAGGAAAAGATCGTGAAAACTCGGATCGCTACCTCGTGGGTCGCAAGGCGAGGACTGCTCAAGAAAATACGCCTCAGTCACCAGCCTTGACCTATCCGCCATGAGGGAAGAGCAATCTATTATACTCGGACCTTTCACTCAGTCTCAACCCCCGAGGACAAAGACAAGAACCACTCCTCGGTGCCCAAGCTCGCGCAAGGACAGCGAGGGCAAGATTTCTGGTTGACCGACTTAGGTCGGTTTGACCATTAGGATTATGCAAATGACCCTATAAATACCCTCTTATCACTCTCTTATCATTTTATCTGATGTTTTAGATGAAAACTCTCTCTATTTTCATTGTTGCTTTCATTTATGCTTGTTTAAGGTACTCTTTGATGTTTATGCAATTAAGTTAATGATTTGAGTTGATCTTCATCTTTACTTTCGGATTTTTCGTTTATGTTTTTTGTGTTTATGCAAGTTAGATCTCCCTCACTCCACCGCTCTCAACCCATGAGGCGCGAGTAGATCTGTGTGGATCTGGAGGATAGGGGGATCGGAGGTGAGTCCGCCAATTCCCTCGCCGTGCGAACCATGATCTAACTCCGATCTCTACTCACATGGCTAGGCCTAGTGCTTATCTCTCCCTGATCAAGAAAGATCTGATTTAGGTCGTGACCTAAGGCTAGCGCCAAAGGAATCAGAGACCAAGTGCCATGTGAGTGATGGTTTGATCCACCGAAGAGAGATCTAGTATGTGGGTCGGCCATTAGATGTATTGGGCTGAACTTAGAGATTCTGATTCGGTATGATTGCGGCTAGCACCGTAATGGATTAACCGATTTGGTTAGGGATCTCCACCTTGAAAACGGCTTGATCTAACCTTGTCTTTGTCTAGGGATCGCTCAATATAGTTTGACGAGTTAGGATTGGCGATTTTACCGCCGATTAAACCCTCCTTATCCTTTAGATCTATGCTTTTAACTTTATTTCTATCTATTGCAATTGTTATACTCTGTTTTTGATGCATTTCTCTGTTCTGAATTTTTAAATTCTGTTTATATTTTGTCTTTTAGCTTATTTTGTCCTATTGTCTAGATTGTAACCTTACTTGATATCAAAGCCTATCTTTGTGACAGATTGATAGGTTGCTTGAACTAAGATCTAGTAGTAGATAGATTATTTGCAAGCAATTTCTGAGTATTGGTTCGACAAATCCATTTACCTACCCACTATACTCAATGATTTGATCTTAATAACAATGAGAAAACCTTTTATCAGTGATCTAGAGCCAAACTATCATATCCTACTGCTTGAATACAAGTCAAGACAAAAACATACAGGTTTTCTGTCTAATCTCTTGGATTGACCCATTAGTTTAACATGTTATGTAAGTAGACAAATACCAATCAGATACACCTTATTTGCGAATATGTGAGGAACCCATGAATATAATTAACCATATGAACCCAATTTAACACTTGGAGCAGATTTCTTAAAACATGTAAGCACAATGATTTGAAAAAAATACCTTTCAAAAGCTGATTATCAAGAGAAAATTCAGATTACTTTGATCACAACACACTATAATCTTTTAGATGTACAATTAAATCTAAAAGTATTGTACCTAGTCTTTCATCTTGGCATGCCTTCATCACAAGAATTTTTCAAAGATTTGAAAGTAACAAAATAGGCAACTAGAATTCTCTTTGGAGAGTTCAATTGTAGCATTTTTCCCGTTTCTTTTTTTTGGTTTTTTTTGTTATACTGACTACAATTTTTTAATCAAAGATATCACTTGAGTTCTTAATTTGCTGATTATGGGATCAATGGTTGCTTCGTGATGTTTGTATAGTGAGTAAAACTTGATTTCTCAACTCACACATACATGCTCTCCTTAGTTTTTTGACTCCCTCTCTAAATTTCAATATTCCATCAAAACGATCATCTTTAGACGGCATAAGAGGCATATATTTTACACATTATCGATCAGATCTGATATATTTCTACATTTTTCACGTATATGTCATCATTTTCTAGAATCAAGTTTCTGTCTCCAATCAGCACAAAACTTACAAAACATTTAGATTTCAGAAATTCCAATAGCAATTCTTTAGCTCAACAAAATGATTGAAATTTAGGGGTTTTGTAAATAAATTAGCTAACAGGTTGTGTTCACATAATCAACTATAACCAGTTTCTCCTAAACAAGTTCACGAATAAAATGATGACAAGTATCAATATGATCGGTTCGTGAGTGTTGAACAAGATTCTTGAAAATACTAATAGCACTCTTATTATCAAAATAAATAAGCAAATGTTCAGAAATAGTACCCTAATCTACATACATTTATTTTGTGTGCATTAGCTTCCTAAAGCAACACATATAGCTTTACCTGTAGACAAGGATACACAATTTTGTTTCTTACTCAGACATATATAATTACCCAATTGGATCTGCTTTCAAGATCTACAAGATAGAAGAGACACAACTCTTCACTTGTATTATTTCACTTCAATTTAAATTAATTTCAACATAATGTAAATAAACAAGTTTTAGTAAATAATTTAAAGGATAAGAGATAATTTATCTCGTACTATGTACTTCATTCTCTTAATGGATTATAAAATAGATATTCCAACTTCAAAAGCCAATAATATACCTCTATTTTTACTAGTTTTGAGCTTATTAACATGCCTACTTTTAGAGTTTTTGTCTATATTTTGTGTCACTTTTAGGTGGAAACGTAGGAACTTGGATCATTGGCATTGGAGTCTCATTTGGATAGTTTTGGAGCATGACATGAAGTTTCACGGAAAAAGCATATGATCAACCGATCAACCTCTTGAGTGATCGATCAAGCCTTGTTGCCAGAACATTGCTCGACCCATGATTGACCTGACGTGTTGGAGATCGATCACGCAACTCCACGATCAATCGATCAACTCTATGATCGATCGATCAACAAGCTACGAAGCAAATACCTAATTTTCTTTTTTGCACCTAGATCTTAGGACATATAAATACTTCTAGTTCTATTTCTTTTTGGAAAGAATCGACCATTACTCACCAGAGAACTTTTGAGCTATTCTGTAAGGTAGAGAGAGAGAGAATTCAACATTGAGAAGAATCTCTAACCCTCTATTTCATATCTTTATGCCATTCAAGTTTATTTTCATTATGTCTTTTGTTTCTATTTTGATTATGTCTGAGTAGTTTACCAACCAGGTTTAGGGTTTCTAGGGATTTAGGAATTAATGATTATGGACAAATAGAATCAAATCTAATAATAGTATTCTCCATCTAATCATGTGCTTAATGCTTAGAATAGCCTGATCAACTAATCTATGAATTTAGGTTGTTAGCTCTCCAAAAGCTTGCTAGAAATCTGAACTAAGTTAGATGAGCAATCAATAATTAACCGCGATAGCTAATGTTTAGGTTGATAGTTGATAGTTAAACCCACTTGTATAATGTCTATTTGAGATTTGGAACCAATGATACTTAGGACCTCTAAATTGTCAAGTAGAGTCTCGAGTACTGCAAGAGTAGACTCGTTATACCTTTCTATTCAGGTGAAGAATTGAACCTAAGTAATACTCTGAATAGTTTCCCTAGTTAGATTCCTACTTCCCGATGAATACCCTAGTGTCTGGTGCTTTTATTATTAAGTTTTACGTCGTTTAAAGTTGCTTGTTTGTCTCTTAAATTTCGACTAGTATAGCTTGAGAAATATAGTTGATGATCAAAAGTGGAATACTTGGTACCTTGAGGATTCGATCCCTATAGTACTACTACTTCATTGCTATGCACTTGCAGTAGATAGCTTAGGGTTTAAACCTGATCACATCAAGTTTTTGGTGTCGATGCCGGGGAGCCAATCGGTTGCCTTTTGATTAAGATTTGCTTTCAAGTCTATACTCTTTTACTTACGTTTTTGTTTTGTTTTTTCTTTTGTTTTTCGTTTCAGGTTTATGAACAGAAGAAGTCAAGGTTCAGATAATCTACTTGGTTTTGTTAACGAAGAACTTGCTAGAGTTGAAAGAGAAAATTGCAGAGCAAAAGCAATGAATTAAGGAAACCAACAGATTCCTCAGGACTGTGAGACTCAGCCCGCTGTTTAGAGGAACCAGGATGTTCAGCAAACGGTTGAACAATTGCAGAGAGATTTAGCTGTGCTTAGGTGGCAGTAGGAACAGTCTTAACGCTGAGCTATTGGTGACATGGATACACCTCACACATACTATCAGAATAGGTCTACTATTCGAACCCCACCTATCCAGAGGCAAGACTATGAGATCAAGCCCCAGCTGATTGGATTAGTGAAGCAATATGTCTTCAATGGTTTTCCAGGAGAGAACCAGATGGATCAAATTGAAAATTTTGAAGATATGTGTAGTACCACGAGCTCGGATGGAGTCCCTGCAAACTATGTGAAGTGTAAGCTGTTTCACCATTCACTTTCTGACATAGCTTCTAGATGGTTGCGATCTTTTCCTCTAGGTTCATTAACCGCGTGGGAAGAAGTTAGGGCTGTCTTCTTGGATCAGTTCTATGCTAAGTCAAGGACTGCAACATTAAGAAGCAAGATTTCAGCATTTCAGCAACGTTCGGGTGAGTCTTTGCATGAATCTTGGGAGAGATTCATAGAGTACCAACAAGATCGCCCTCATCATGGTTATTCGGATGAGCAGCTGCTCAACACTTTCTGTGGAGGAATCGATTGGTAGTATAAGAACTCTTTGAATGCTGCTAGCAATGGAGACTTCATGACAAACACTAGGGATGAAGCCTTCACTCTTATCGACACTAGGCTACAAGTTTGGGGAACCATTGTCCACAATATGATCGAAGTAAGAAGGTCAATAGTGTGGAGATTCAGAGGATAGATGAGATCTCAGAGAAGCTCGACATGCTTATAAAGGCTAGTCGAGGAGATAACCAAGGAGTGCATCAGCTAGATGACAGTAGGGAAGTCGATGAGGTTCAGGTTGAGTCCGACATGTCTGAAGATCAGAAAGAGGTCGATTATGTGAATTAGCAAAACAGGGGATAGAACCAGAACTATCTCTCATGCAGGAGCACCAAAGTCTAGAATCCACAGGATATCGTTATACCACCTCCAGTAATGCCATAGGGATCACCACTTCAGGGTAAGCTGTTTGTGTAGAGTTCAAAGCAGAGTTGGAACAACCAACAGTTGAATTCAGGGTCTGTACATTGGCGTAAACCTTACAAGCCTTACACACAAGAGGCGACGAGGCAAGCTTGTTCATCTGGAACTTCTAATGATGAGATTAAAGCTCTCATTCAACAGCTTGCAACTGCGCAGCAAAAGTCTACTAGGGATCTCAATCCTAAGGTGGACAACATGTACAACGATTTGAACAATAAGTTTGAATCCGTCTCAGTACACTTGAAGAAGTTGTACATACAAGTGGCGCAGACAACTGAAGCTATGAGGAGGCCACAAAGAGTTTTACCGGGTAAAGTTGAGAAGAACCCTAGAGAATCATGCAATGTTGTTAATCGATGGCTAAGGAACTTGATGTGAGTGAAGAGAGCAGCTGTGAGAGTAAGTACCGACCTCCTATACCTTATCTCAAGGAGCTTACAAAGCAAGAAGATCATGGAGAATTCACCATTCCTTTTTCTCTTAGAAAATTAACTTTTGGTGATGCTTTGTGTGCTACCGGTGCAAGTGTCAGTGTGATATCGTTGGAGACCATGACGGAGCTTGGGATCGAGCTTATGCATGATCATACCTCATCTATTTCGTTTGGTGATGCCACTTCTAAGAGCCCAAAAGGCAGGTTAGTCGATTTCACACTCATTATGGAAAATTGCAAGGTTCCAACCGACTTTACGGTTGTTGAGATGGCTAAGGAAGG
>OVBA01007921.1:0-13523 GCA_900406435.1 Lepidium aucheri | reverse complement strand
AGCCGACCTAGCGAGCAATCGGTACCCGCGGAGCTCGCCCAAAATCAAGGAAGAAATCTCAGAGAATCTTGAGAGGATTTTCTCCAAAATCCTAGAGCAAAAGCCTATAAATAATAGTTCAAAACCTATGAATAAAAAACGGGAAAAAACGAGAGAAAAGAGTCCTAGAGCTTGAAAGATTACTTTCGCCTTTGTTTGTAATCCGATTTCGTTCTAATAAAGTATTTGATTCGAAGTTCCACAATTTGATAACGAGTGTTGAGTTCCAGCATCAACACCAAGTGTATTGGAGTCTTTTATGGTGAGCTCTAGAAGAAGCTCAAGAACATAAAATTGAAAGAGCGAGAATCAACTTACAACAATCATCAATGAAAAACAAAACAAGTATAAAAAAGTATCTGAAGAAGTGTACTATTCCCAAGAGAGATGATGAAGAAGCTCAACAGTTGGGCTTTGGAACTTGGCCAGTGGGAACAGAAGGATTCATCATTCCGATAGTACGAAGCAAAGGTGTTAGGTAGAGAGCTTGACGAACATGTGAAACCGTAAGCATGTCTAAAGAGTACGACCTTGTCTAAGGTGACGAACGAGTGCTCGAAGTGGTTTTGGAAGAAGAGTGGGCTCTGAAAAAACTAAA
Organism: Lepidium aucheri; assembly: GCA_900406435.1. Classification (NCBI taxonomy): domain Eukaryota; kingdom Viridiplantae; phylum Streptophyta; class Magnoliopsida; order Brassicales; family Brassicaceae; genus Lepidium; species Lepidium aucheri. Next base: position 12,886 of record OVBA01007921.1, on the reverse strand, counting down.
AAGAGATTGAAAGCAATTGCGTAAATTAACAATAAAGGCAGGCGAAGTCGGTCTAGGGTGAAATAGTTAGATCTTAACCAACATTATAACTAAAAATTAGAGGGATCCTATCCCGTGGAAAACTACAAATCAAACTAAAAGCAAAAAAGTTTCTTTACACACATCCTCATGATAGGGGAGACCATGAATGATTTTCTTCCCATGCTAGAGAATTACATAGAAGACTGACGAAAAGCTAAAGCGCTTGACTATGGAAAGATATTGAAATATTGCAAGAGAAATCACATCGCCAGACTCGTGAACTAAAGTAAATAAGGCGAGAACTAGGCGAACGAATGATAGGTTTGAGGATCAAGTCCTAGGGAATTGATCAGCTCAAGAAGTGACTGGGGATAGGAAAGATAAGGTTGCAAATATTGAAATAAGGAGTAGAGGCAAATATGTAATCATGAGGAATTCGCCAAGAAGCAAAAGTGGCCCGAAGGTCGATCGATCCAAGAATATGTGCCTTAGTTAAGACTCCTAAAATTCCTCACGAGTCAATAACTCATGCATCGACGAGGAACAAGAATCGTACTGCTGAAGTTTCTCGAGAGTCAATAACACATGCATCGACGAGGAACAAAAATCATGTCATGGAGGGGATGCACTATTCACATGATTCAGAGGTCTGGAGCGAGAAATAAACAAGAGAACCACCATCAGAATGTGATGACAACATGATTCATGGTGGAAAAGAAAAAAATCAAAATCTCAAACGAATGGAAAAATAGAGTGAAAATTTTTAGAAAAAAATGCGAGAGAATGAAGTAAGAAAAAACAAAAAGAAAGAGAAAGAAAAGAAACAAAAGTGTGCCAACTGAACAATAACTCTTTATAATAAAAGAAATAGAGGATAAAAACTACATGTTTGAATGTTATGTAGATTAATTGCAAAATTTTATGGGTGGGGGTCATCTGGTTATAAAGTCTTCATTCACACATAAATAATGCAGTTCAAATAAATAATAAAATAATGAATATTCTGTTTTACGTATCAAAAAAGAGAAAGAGAGAGGGCATACACCCATCTGTGTCGCTTGTTTGACCGATCTTCAACATTTTTTTATTTTTTAGTTATAAATTATAAAAGGTAAATTAGATGATATACTTATCAATAAATAGAAGGGTGATTTGATTCAATAACCATTGAAGATTGCAAAATTAAAGATATGACAATTATAAAATTTAATTAGAAAAATAACAACTCATATTACCAAAAAATCTTTTAAAAACGTGATAAAAATATTTTTAGCAATCTTAATAGGGTTTTTTGGTAATATGTGTTGTAAGTTTTCTAATTAAAATTTATCATTGTCATATCCTTAATTTGGAAAATATTAATTGTCATAGAGTGAAATTTCCCTAAATAGAAACATGACTATGTATCTATTTAATTAGCAAGCTAAGTATTAGGGCTTGATTGTTGTCTGCGGGCGGGCCGGATTACATGACGTGAAGCGTATTTCATTTTAAAGTTACCAATCATGCAAAGTATTAGTGAAATTGCATTTTTTTGGAAAATAAAAAAATGCCGATTTTTTTGTTACTTATCATAACAGTAAAAACATTTCCACTAGCTACACACAGCGGTTTTGAGTTACTAAAATAATAAACATTGATAAAATACAATCTATTATGTTAAATACAATTAGGTTTAGACATTTGTTAAACCTTAATCCTAACTCAAATCTAATTTGAAATAAAAGGAACTGAATTGAATAAGAACTAATTAACTATTCAAATATGATTTTAATACTTACATCTAAAAATTGAATCTGAAACCGAACTAAATTGTCAAAAAGTAAGTGATTCAGTTGGATTATCTTTGGTCTAACTTAGCACTAAGTGAAAAGTTCGAATTCCACCAATCTCCAATGGAAAAATTTTGACTATATATCGGACATTGTCAATCCAATTATTGTTAACAAAAAAATCAAACTGAACCGAAAATCAAATGAATACATGAGATAATCTAACTACAGTTACATATTAAAAACATCATCCATAGAATGACTTTATAATTATAAGTTTTTTATTCAATAATATAAGTTATATACTAAAATAAATGATATGATAATAATATTATTCTTGTATAATATTATCTATTACAAAAACCGTACCGCTTATATTTTCACCAATCACATACGTTATAGTAGTTTATTCTTTTCATTTATACAATAATATTTACAGAAACAATAAGCATATTTTAGACAACAAATAAATTTTATTATTTAGTTGAAAATAATAAACATTTTTTAATCATATCAATAAAGTTCTAAATGATTTTTTATTAATATTATTATTATCATTATTATTATTGTTATTTTAATTTATATAAAAATTAACAATACAAAAACTGCACCACTTATATTTCACCAGTCATATATTTTTTATCTCACTTTTCATCAAAATCGCACTTATACTGCACCGTATTTTGTCTCGTACTTAAACCGCAGTGCACTTCACCCTGTATTATCAAAACAGCAGTTACCAATCGGACCCTTAATAAAAAAAGCAGATAAAGGAGAATTAGTCGGGAATAGCTCATCAAACTTATCAGCTTTTTAAATTTTAACTTGAAGTCATTCGAATAGTTGAGGAACATCTGTTAATATCAAGACCAACTAGCTCAGCCCATTAAGATCCACTAGAAAAAAATGGTTAGTGGAAGCCCACGAAAAAGATAAAGAGATTTGAAAATTCAGTTATGGTTCGAGATAATGGAACACATAAACCAAGATGAAAAGGAGTTCGACGGAAGAGAGAGAAAAGAGGTTCAAGTTCGCCAACTATATAATGCAAGTCCGAAGAGAAAGACACAACTAAAAAACTCTAAATAGTTGTAGCAGTAAAATTTGTAATCCGAACTTTTTCGTAATAGAACCTTATCAATAGAAAATTTAGTTCATCGACTTCTTAATGCTTGTTTTGCTAGTTAACAATTGACATTAAATTGGTTAATAGATTCTACATCTTCAGTTCACAGCTTTCTTTCGATTTTGTAATGCTTGTAGAATGGTACCACAGAGATGCATATAAGCTTAACGCAAAGAATTCAAGTATGGCGATTGGGTTTTGGTGCCATCTCTATTGCAAACAATCTTCTCTAATTTCTCCTCATATGAAGTCTACTATGTCTCCTATTGCACTAGATAAAGGACTATGCGATGCACGGATTTAAAAAAATTATATTTAACATATTTCTAATATTATGAATAATTAGTATAGTAAAATATTTTAAGCCATATAATCCTATAATAAAATTCATATCTCGTATGGCCGACTTATGTGTCAAACATCTTCTGGATCTTTTCGGGTCTATAATATGATTATTTTGAATTGTTTCAATATTTTCTAACTTTGTAATTTTTATTGCAATCTTGCATACTAAAATAACAAATTTTGGTAAAATTACAAATTTCGATAAAATTTCTTTTGTATAGTGCATTTGCAAACTTTTCCATAAGAAAATAATGCATAAAACCTAGAATAGTATTCTCATGTTGGACAAATATTGAATTTTTAGTTGGATAATAAAATTGTTGTCGAATAACGAAAAACATATTAAAATTTACTTTTTTATCAAGTAAGAGAAAATTTATTCATATAAGCTCATTGTTTTCATTTAAAATTTTTGCTTCCCACTTCTTTAAAATTCGTATCACCGTACGACGATACAAACTTTTTTGCTGATTAATGTAAATAACTTGTGTTGTTTTAAGTTTTTGTGTTTATTGTTATTTAACCTATAAAAATTAAGTAATTGGGATAATGAGATTTTCATTCATAAAATATATATATATATTGATAAAATATTATATTAATATTTGTAAAAAAAATAATGATACATTTTATTTTAAATGTTTACCTTTTTTATTTGCCATGTAAACAAAAGAGAAATAGTTAAGTTGAAAAAATCTAGAAAAGTTGAAGAGAGTTGAAAAAATTGTCTATATGTTTATGTATATATAGAGATTAATATTCACAATTTCCTTTTAAATTAAGATTGAGATCTTATATGCACATATTTATCTAGGATATATTTAACTAATTATTTTCTGTTAAAATAAGGAATTTAGGATCATATTTTTTGTTAGGATTAAGATCAAAGATATATATAAAAAACTAAACAAATTCGATAATTGTTTCTTATTAAAAACTAATATCGATAGTTATTTATATTTCACTTGTTACCAATCTTACTTTATAATTATCCTACTAATATAGCTTTGTTACCAATATATTACCAATATATTACGATATTCGATGTTCACTAATCTCTATATAGATAATTATCTATATATAATATTTATTTTATAAGTAAGATCTTTGTTATCGATGGATTAATGTATATAAATAATTATATATATATATATAATATTTACATTATAATTAGTATAAATAGATAATTTTTATAATTATTTTAATGAACTTAAATTTTCTATTAGAATATTAACAACATTAGTATTATTTTAAGATTATGATATAATTAGTTATTTACTATTTTTTTATTTTGGGATTCGGTCCCTTAGTATAATAGGATTTTAAATAGATATAAATATTTTGTGATATAGTTACAATTTTTTTATTGTTTTAAATATATCACCGATATTTTTATGATCATTGGATTTGACACATGGAAGAATCCTTTTAATTATTAACTTTGAGAAACTCTTCTTTATATAATAAGATTGTTGGATTTGACACATAGAAGAATTCTTTTAATTACTAACTTTGAGAAATCCTTTTTTATATAATAAGATAATAATAATACTTTGTTTTATAAAAATATAATATTTTTTATATATAATACGATTAGTAAAAAAATTACTTTTGTTAAAATTAATTTTTTAACAGTTAATATTCCCGATTTCTTTTTAAATTAAAATTTCTTTTATGTTAGGAATTCTTTTTTGATTGGATCTAAATATTGAAGAAATCTATTTAAAGATATATTTTATCTAGTTTTTTAAAAATAATTAAATCCAGAAAAATTTTGGGTCATTGGATCTGACACGTGGAAAGATCCTGTTAATTACTAACTTTGAAAAACCCTTCTTTATATAATAAGATTTTAAAAATAAATAAATCCAGGAAAATTTTGGGTCATTGGATCTGACACGTGGAATGATCCTGTTAATTACTAACTTTGAAAAATCCTTCTTTATATAATAAGATCGTTGGATTTGACACATGGAAGAATTCTTTTAATTACTAACTTTGAAAAACCTTTCTTTATATAATAAGATTTTAAAAATAAATAAATCCAGAAAAATTTTGGGTCATTGGATATGACATGTGGAATGTTCCTGTTAATTACTAATTTTGAAAAACCGTTCTTTATATAATAAGATCCTAAGATGCGAAATTTGTTAAAGCCTAATATAAAATTCTTAATCTTTGTAGGTCAAGTTAGAAGAATCAGACAGGATTTGTAAATTTCGGGATGTCTATACAACGGAGAGGAGAGTATGAGTAGGGAGTCAAAGAGAAGCAGAGACAGAGGAGGAAACAATTCGTTGGAGACATGAAGTGAGTTTGGCTTTTTGGGACTGATAACTTGGAAAAGTAGGTATAAAAATTGAAGTGGTTGACTTAGACTTGAGAGTGAACGAAAAGGGCATCTAAAAACAAAGGTTGATTTATAAAACTATCAGTAAACGCAGCATCCTTTAGTCTTAAGAAACGAAACATAGTTAGAGATCGAAGAAAAGTAGATTGTGTCAATTGGTCGACGTGAGCTGCCTGAGGTTGTACTTTGCTAGCTCCTTGTACTTCTCTACCACCCCAATTAAGCACACTGTCTGTATATTCCAACACAACCTGATATGAGTTTATAACCAACCAATCTACTAATACAAAAACTCAGCGATCAAAACTTATCCTCTTATACCTTAACAATTTCTACCACAATCGACATCTCCGGATTGCTCAAATCAACCTTATGAGGGGCAGGAATAGATTTTGCGACAGCGTTAATTATTTTCATCCTATCAATCCCAGTGTTAGCACGTGCTGCGTACAACACAGCAAACTGCAAAACGGTAGAAGAAAGGTAAGCATTTCTTAATCTTGGAAGAGATACACATTGATCTTAATAGTATTATTACTTTTAGGGGCTTATCGGTCTCAATAGGGAAGTACTGTTCTACAAGAGGCTTAATGGCTCGTGAAATTTCTTCCTCTGACGGGTAACACGATACTTCAATTGGTACAAGTCTAAGGATGAACCTAGGAGACGCAAGATAGATTAGCAAAAAAACAATAAAGAAATAGTAGTTGACTTCCTGGTCTGATGAAGTTTTGTGAGTAAGATCAAACCTTGACATATGCTTTTTTGTTGCAGCAGCAGAAGTCATTGCATGTTGTGCAATATCTTTGGGGCTTGGGTCACCATCTCTCCTTTTCATTTGGATGAAAACCAGACCATTACAACCCGGATCTAACTTCAGAAACCTTCTCTATTGGAGAATAGAAAGCAAAATGGACGATAAGACTCTTATGATTCGCAAAGAGATAAAAGGATAAATCATAGGAATTTTATTATGTGAGCTCCTCTTGTTTGCTTATTAATAATAGCTCAGCTTACCTTACTCTTGTCTCCGAGTTCTTTTAGTTCCGCTTCAATCAACTTATCGATAGATTTCTCCATATTTTGATTTATTTTTGCTGATGGATTTACTTCTTCGATACATATCTTCTTATTTGGAGGTTCATCTACATCGTTCTTCTGTTTCCCTTCATCTTCTCCATCCTTTCCAGTTTCATTTTCCGCCAGTTGTTTGACTTCACATGACCCTTCGCTTGCTAATTCTTTCTCATTCATTTGATCATTACTGCCTTCACTCACTTCTGTCTTATCTCCATCCCCTTTGATTTCTTCTTCCTCGCCATTATTACCCTCATCTTCCTCCTCTTCTTCCTCGTCCTCATCCTCGCTATACGAAAATGTAACCTTCTTGTTTATTGGTTTATCAAGCAACCCAGGCTTTGTTTTCGAGTCGGCCCCATGCACTAGCTCCTCGAAAAACTATAAAAAGAAATGAGATTTGCATTAAGAAACACTCTGTTTTGCACAAAACATTTAAAAAGCATTATAGGTGTTTCCACAAGCATCTGAAAGCTCTTGAGAAATATAACACTGTCATAGAAGATTCTCTGTGCAGAGGCAAGTTGAGAAATCAAACCATATAATTATAAACCACTTTTGTTAATATTTGATTGTTCGTTCTTTGCAACAAACACATAAACTTTTGAATTTGAGTACTAAACGAACCAGAAGATGGGGATTTTGAGACGGATAATCACAAGGAAACCAGCAACTCAATTCGACCACGAAGCAAAGGGTAGATCAGATATTCAAGGTAATCGGAAACGTGAATAAGAAATCAATAAATGGAAGAAGCCGTGAAACTAAGCAAAATCTGAAAAAAAAAAACTAGTTGGAAGATGAAATCAATATATAAAAGGGGAAAAGTTTACGGAATCTATGACGTTAATAGCTTCCTGAGAAGCTTGGTGTTCACGTCCGCCATCGCAAGAGATGAAAAAACCTTGTACTCCTGGCTTCAATGGGTAAGCTCCCTTCTTCTTCACTGGTCTCTACACAATAAATTAGAAGGAAAAGAATAAGCAAAAAGGAAACTTAACTGCAGTTTCAAAGATAAAAGAAGTGCGTTAAAATAATCACATTCTGAGGGAGATAACGCTGCTTTCTCTTCTTGCTCTGGTCACCGGTAGCCATCGTCGGAGTGCGAAAGGTCTTTTCGGAGCTGAGTGAAAAAAGAAAAAAAAATAAAGTGACGGGAACAATTAGTAGGTCAAGACCATTATGGGCCTACTAGGCCCATTAACTAAAAGCCTCGTTAATTTGTACGAGGTCTCTTTTACCTCCAGTTGAAGTAGTTTTGGATTTATCAGTTTTCATGTGATAGTTGTGCAAACCCACTAAAGCGTCCTTTCGATTAAGGGAGTTTATTGGAGATCGGATTTCAATAAGATTTGACAAAATATCATGGAGAATTTTTTGATTTTGAAAGCATCTTAAAACGGGAGGCACTTTCATATTACTGTGTTATAAATTTTAGGAAAAAATTAACATATGCTTTGTAACAACCCTTAAAAATAGGTCTAAGTAGATTTCGTTACAGATTTATATATAAAAATTTAAACCTAATAAATATTTTTGAAAAAACAAAAACTAAAATTAATATAAGTATATTAATTACAAATTTGGTTTTTGATTTAATTTAGGTTCGGGTTTACACTCGATTTTATGGGTACATAGATATAAAACCCATATATGGTATGTTTTCGGGTTCAGTTTCTCTAATTCGGTATTTTGGTTCTTTTGATTTAAAACTTACTCATATATTTTTATTTTTTGGATATGGTGATATTGATCGAGTTCGGGTTTGAAAATATTTTTATATAAAATTTTAAAATTAAAAACAATAACTATAAAAAAAACTCTAGAAAGCTAAATTTTGGTTCATGATTTGGTTTTGGTTCACGTTCAGGCTTAGTTTTTGGATATATAGATTTAGGACTTATGTGAGTATTTTGTCAGATGGTTCCTCTCATACAGATCAATTTTGGTTCGGTTTACAATTATTGAATCAACATCTCAAAAACAATATTCCAAAATATCAGCACGACTCTAATAACCTAAATGAATAAAATTTGAAAAACAATCAAATCTTGCGTTATAACGCGGGTATAATCCTAGTCTTATATAATAAAGCGGGACACACTTTTATTTTGATCATGTTATAAGGTTCATAACAACCCTTAAAAATAGGCATAAGATGAGTTTGTTACAATAATATTTAATAGAAAAAATAAAATAAAAATTAATTAAACTATATCGGTTACAAATTCGATACTTGGTTTGGTTCCGGTTCGGGTTTGGATTTGATTTTCTAGATACATAGATGTAGGATCCATTTCTGGTATTTAATTGGGTTCAGTTCCTCTAGTTCGGTATTTTAGTATTTTTTTAATTTTAGACTTACTCAAAATTTTTACTTTTCGGATATGGTTCGGTTTAGTACAAATAGATTTTGAGTTCGAGTTTTAAGTTATTTTTATATAAAGATTCAAAATTAAAAACAATAATAAAAAAAAATTCTAGAAAGTTAAAATTTGGTTCTTGACTTGGTTTCTGTTCGAGTATGGGTTTGGTTTTTTGGGTATATAGGTTTAGGACCGATTTAGGTACTTTCTCGGATTCGGTTCCTCTAATAAAAGTTCAATTTCAGTTCGGATTATGGGTCTATAAAACAAATCTTAAAAGCAATATTCCAAAATATCAATATGGGTCTAACAACATACATAAATAAGATTTGTAAAAATAATCAAATAATCTTATATATTAAAGCGGGAAACACTTTTATTTTGATCGTGTTATAAACTATAGGATAAAATTAACATAAGATTCATAAAAACTCTTAAAAATAGGCATAAGATGAGTTTGTTACAATAATATTTAATAAAAAATAAAATAAAAATTAATTAAACTATATTGGTTACAAATTCGATATTTGATTTGGTTTCGGTTCTGGTTTGGATTGGATTTTCAGGATACATAGATTTAGGATCCATTTCTGGTATTTTATCGGGTTCAATTCCTCTAATTTGGTATTTTAGTTTTTTTTTTACTTAAGACTTAATCAAAATTTTTAATTTTCGGATATGGTTCGATTCAGTATAAATCGAGTTCGAGTTCAAATTCTAAGTTATTTTCATATAAAAATTCAAAATTTAAAACAATTATAAAAATAAAAATTGTAGAAAGCAATTTGGTTCTTGACTTGGTTTCGGTTCAGGTCTTGGTTTGCTTTTTTGGGTTTATAAATTTAGGATCGATTTAGGTATTTTCTCGGATTCGGTTTCTCTAATAAAGTTCAATTCGGTTTGGATTACGGGTTTCTAAAACAAATCTTAAAAACAATATTCTAAAATATTAGTATGGGTCTAACAACATAAATAAATAAGATTTGTAAAAATAATCAAGTCCCGCATTACAACGCGGATATAATCCTAGTCTTATATATTAAAGCTTCATTTTGACTGTGTTATAAATTTTAGGATAAAATTAATATATGGTTTGTAACAAACCTTAAAAATAGGTCTAAGGTGGATTTTGTTACAGATTTATATATAAAAATTTAAAAACTGATAAAAAAATTATATAAATATATCGGTTACAAATTTGGTTCTTGATTTGGTTGAGGTTCAAGCTTAAACTCGGTTTTCCGGGTACATAGATTTAAGATCTATTTATGGTATTTTTTCGGGTTCAGTTCCTCAAATTCGGTATTTTGGTTTTTTTATTTAAGATTTACTCAGATATTTTTATTTTTTGGATATGGTTCACTTCGGTATAGATCGAGTTCGAATTTAGAGGTATTTTTATATAAAATTTTAAAATTAAAAATAATAATAATAAAACAACTCTAAAAAGCTGAAATTTGGTTCTTGATTTAATTTTGGTTCGGGTTCGGATTTAGTTTTTTGGATATATAGATTTAGAATTTATGTGAGTATTTTGTCGGATGGTTCCTCTAATACAGATCAATTTTGGTTCGGGTTACAGTATTTGAATATTTTTACTTTTTGGTTATAGTTTGGTTCTGTATAAACCGAGGTCGAGTTTGAATATTTTTATATAAAAATTCAATTTAAAGAAAAGTTAATAGAAAAACTCTGAAAAGTTAAAATTTAGTTTTTGATTTGGTTCCGGTAGGGGTTCGAGTTCGGGTTTGGTGTTTTGGGTACATAAATTTATGACTTATTTGAGTATTTTGTTGAGTTTAGTTTCTCTAATTTGGATCAATTGCGGTTTGGTTGGGCCAGTAAGACAACATTTTCAAAACAATATTAGAAAATATCACCACAGATCTAATAAATTAAATGAACATATATTATTTAAACAATCAAAACAATCAAATACTGTGTTATAAGCGGGTATAATTAATATATGGTTCCTAAGTACCCTTAGAAATAAGATTAAAATAATTTTTGTTACAATTTATATATATAAATTTAAAATTAATAAAAAATTTAAAAAAATCCTAAGAAAGCTAAAATTATAAAAATATATTGGTTACAAATTCGTTATTGATTCGATTCTGCTTCAGGTTTGGATTCAATTTTTCTTATACATGGATTTAAGATACATTCTGGTATTTTATTGGGTTTGACTCATCTAATTTGATATTTTGGTTATTTTGGTTTAAGACTTATTCGAATATTTTTATTTCTCGAATAGAGCTTGGTTCGGTATAAATCGAGTTTTGGTTCATGTATTTTTATATAAAAATAAAAATTTACAAAAAATAATTAGAAAAACTCTATAATTTGGTTCCTTATTAGGTTCCGGTTCGGATTTAGGTTCAATTTTTTAAATACATAGATTTCTCTGATAGAATTTCGTTATGTGTAGATCAAGCTCGAGTTCAAGTATTTTTATATAAATTTGAAAATTTGAATAGAAATTTTGTAGAAAAACTCCAAAATTTGGTTCTTTATTTGGTTCTGGTTTGAGTTTGGGTTTGGTTTTCTAAATATATATATTTAGGACCCATTGAGGTATTTTGTCGGATTTGGTTCGAGTTGACTTTGGTTTAAGTTTTGAGATACAAAATATCAACACGGATGTAAGAACCAAATAAACACAGGTTGAAAAAAAAACAATCAAGGTTAGATCTTATTATATAAAGAACAGTTTCTCAAAGTTAGCAATTAACAGGATCTTTGCACGTGTCAGATCCAATGATCAAAAAAATTCTTGGATTTATTTATTTTTAAAAAACTAAATAAAATATATCTTTAAATAGATTTTTTTCAATATTTAGATAATCCTAACCAAAATAAAATTCCTAACATAAAAGAAATCTTAATCTAAAAGGAAATTAGGAATATTAATTGTTACAATAAATTTACTTCTACAAAAAGTAATTTTTATTACTAATCTTATTATATAAAGAAGGGTTTCTCAAAGTTAGGAATTAATAGGATCCTTCCACGTGTCAGATCCAATGATCCAAAATTTTCTTGGATTTATTTATTTTTAGAAAACTAGATAAAATATATCTTTAAATAGATTAATTTTTTTAATATTTAGATAATCCTAATAAAAAAAATTCCTAACATAAAAGAAATTTTAATCTAAAAGAAATGAGGAATATTAATTGTTAAAAAAATTTATTTTAACAAAAAGTAATTTTCATTACTAATCTTATTATATAAAGAATGGTTTCTCAAAACTAGCAATTAACATGATCCTTCCACCTGTGAGATCTAATGATCTATTATTTTTTTGGATTTATTTAGATAAAATATATCTTTAAATAGTTTTCTTCAATATTTAGATAATCCTAATCAAAAAAGAATTTCTAACATAAAATAAATCTCAATCTAAAAGAAAATCATGAGTATTAATTGTTAAAAAAATTAATTTTAACAAAAAATAATTTTTATTACTAGTCGTATTATATTAAAAATTTATTTTTATAAAACGAAGTATTATTATTGTTATCTTATTATATAAAGAAGGGTTTCTCAAAGTTAGTAATTAAAATGATTTTTCCATGTGTCAAATTCAACGATCTTATTATATAAAGAAGAGTTTCTCAAAGTTAGTAACTGAAAAGATTTTTCCATGTGTCAAATCCAACGATCATAAATTTTTTGGTGATATATTTAAAACAATAAAAAAATAAATGTAACTATATCACAAACTATTTATATCTATTTAAAATCATATTATATGAAGGAACCAAATCCTAATATAAAAAAGAATATTAAATAACTAACTATATCATAATCTTAAAATAATACT